>JAQIUQ010004829.1:0-32812 GCA_030378365.1 Hybognathus amarus
TGTTTAGAAGGATTTGACTGTCTGCGTCTGATTTTAATTAGATGAGTGAACCCCTCTGGGTGCCTGTCAGAGCACAGTTTAATATAAGGATGAGGAGACAGTTGAGCAGGTTTAGATGATATATTAATATAAGTCCACAGAGGTACAGGTGTGTTACAGGTGTTACAAGCAGTAGAGGAATTAGTCTGGAAAACAAGAAATACCATAAAAGGATAATGAATAACAAGTTAAACTGGGCATATACAATATTACACATCCAGTTGTACATAAAGGAAGCCAAAGCAGATTAAATCCTCATCATTAACACTTCTCCATAGAATATACAATTCAATGAAGGAAAATAAGGCATCACATTGTGAATTATAGACCAAAAAGATATGATTAAGAGCACACGTCCAATTTACATTACTCATCTAATATAAAAAGCTCAGAATCTTGAATTATTATTACAAAGGAATGATAAACTCCCTTCAAGAAACTAAAACAGTGTTATACATCCGAATAAAGAAGAATAATCACATATGTAACCGAGTCACTAAGCTAAACTAAGAGAAATAATAGCTGAGGGCATGTCTGGACAAGCGTCCGTGAGGCAGAGATAAATAACTAAACATTTCGATCTCTAAACTATATAAACTCTTTAAACTCAAACATAAGGCAACATGCTTACTTGTAGGTCAATGACTAACACCTCAATGAAACGTAATCAGCAAACATCACAGGTAACAATGTCCCCTCAGCGATCGGCGCAACATAACTGTTCAGCAGGCAGCAGCTGTTTCACTCACAAGCGCTCAGTCCGAAAACGGCTTTCGGTGTCAGAATAAAAGTCCTTTCTTAAAGGAGCCTTTACAACAGCCGCCCCCAAAGATGAGAAGGATCTTTGTATTCAGGAAAGGCGACGATTAATGAGGGCTAGGTACTCCAGGATCTTCTGCAGGTAAGGATGGTAAGACAACCAAACGGGCAACTGGTCTGGTGTATATTTTACCCTTGATCTGCACATCTGCTGATCTTATATGGCCATCAGGACTCAAGTGTGTCTGAATTACTTCACCTACAGGCCATAAACCGTGGCGCAACTGAGGGTCTACGATCATCACGTAAGTATGCTCTTGGAGGTCAGGTGGCGAAGCTTGCCATTTTTGCCTGGTCTGCAGAGTGGGAAGGTAATCACGGATGAATCTGGACCAGAATTGATCCGCCAGAATCTGGGAATGTCTCCATCTTCTGCGACTCAACATTTCAGATTCAGGATAGATGACCTGTGGCAATGATCCATCAGGCCACCCCATAGGAGACTACTTGGGGTCACAGGATCGATATCGGCCACATCCGAGGATACATAACCCAAGGGTTTTGAGTTAAGGATAGCCTCGACTTCCAACAAAGTTGTCATTAAGACCTCCTCAGGGACCGACTGGGAACCCAAAACAGTATACAGAGCGGACTTGACAGATCTTACTTCTCTCTCCCAAACCCCACCAAAATGAGGGGCTGCTGGGGGATTAAAGCAGAAGTGGATTTTCTGACGAGCAAGATGGCGCTGTAGGTCTGGAGCTAAGGCAGCATATGCTTCTCGCAACTCACGCTCGCCTCCTCGAAAGTTAGTCCCTCGATCTGACCATAATTGGGTGGGGGTGCCTCTCCTAGCGATGAACCTCCTAAGGGCCATAAGGAAGGAATCAGTACTCAGGCTAGGGAGTAAATCCAGGTGTACTGCCCTTGTGGTGAGACACTTAAAGAGAATACCCCACCGCTTCTCAGTACGTCTTCCAACTTTGATCAGGAAAGGTCCAAAGCAATCCATGCCGCACGAATGAAAGGCGGGCTTGTAAAGCTGAAGACGGGCTGAGGGTAAATCAGACATCTGAGGTACCGAAGGCTGGGATCTCCACTTACAACATTCCGGACAGGTTCGCTGAAACCCTCAGAACAGCTTCCCGGCCTCTCAGGATCCAATAAGTCCTCCTTATTTCAGCAAATAGTCGTTCTGATCCAGGATGATGCAGCTTATCGTCGTAATGACGAATGATCAGGCGAGTAACTGGATGCTTAGGGTCTAGGACTACAGGATGGAGAACAGAATCCGCAAGGTCAGCCACTCTCCTCAAACGACCACCCACTCTAATCAAGCCAGCAGAAGGATCAATCTCCGGAGCCAAGGTGACTAGACGGCTACTAAGTTTAACTGGCTTCCCAGATAGTAACAGATGGTAATCTTCCGGGAAGGATTCCTGTTGGACCTGTTTAAGGACATGGGCCTCAGCTCGATGATAATCTGCAGCTTCTGGACCAGCATCAGTAACCGGGTCAAGTTGAAGTTCTCGGGCAGTGGCGTCCAGCAGGTCTAACCAGGTAGGATAATTCCATCTATCTGTCGGGCTACAGGGGGTAGATGAGGCAACAACTCCACAGAAGGTTGACTTCCGCAACTCCGTTGGATCTTCACTGGGCTCAGGATTAGGAAGGACCGGCCATTCTCTAGGGTCAAGGAGAAGGAAAGGGGGTCCCTGGGACCATCGGTTTGGGCTGGCAAGGTAGGAAAGCGATTTCCCTCTTGTTAGGTCATCAGCCGGGTTATTGGCGGAGCTGACATAACGCCAAGAGCACTGACCAGTAAGCTCCTGGATCTCAGCGATCCTATTGCCAACGAAGACTCGATAGCGACAGGATTCAGACCTCAACCATTGAAGAACCGTAGTAGAATCGGTCCACAGTACGGTAGACTGTATTGGCAAGGTCAATTCGTTGGACAGCAACTTTGCAAGCTGGGCTGCCACCAAGCTCCCACAGAGCTCCAATCTGGGTATAGAATGTACTCTCTTGGGTGTAACACGGGAGCGAGCGATAAGGAAGGACAGGTAGGTCTGACCTGCTGGATCAATGGTACGTAGGTACGCTACGGCTCCGTAGGCTTGCTCCGATGCGTCAGAAAAAACATGGACTTCGTGAGTAACTCCTCCCATCCCAACTTCAGTAGGGACATAAGGACGAGGAAGAGAAACACTTGGAAGGTAGCGAAGTTCTTCTTCCCACTGTGTCCAGGAGTGGAGCAGGTCAGGAGGTAGGTTAGGATCATCCCACTGTCTCTGCTGGTTCCAAAGGTGCTTGACGATCACTTTCGCACGGGTGATGTAAGGAAGAAGCAATCCCAAAGGGTCATATTGTGTAGCAAGGACCCTATACATATTCCGCAAGGTTGGGACCTCATAGTCCACAGGTCTGTGTTTATAGGACAAGGTATCTGACTGCCAATTCCAACTTAAACCTAACGTGGACTCAGGGACATCAGATTTCTCCTGGGTCAGCCACAACTCCACACTAGTAGCCCGAGCCTCAGGAGGTAGGTGACTCAATACAGTTGGATCGTTACAGGCCCACTGCCGGATCTCGAATCCACCGTCGGAAAGGATGGTACGCAGGCGATCGATCAGACTACGGGCTGCGTCTGCAGTAGGGAGGCTCTGGAGGCAATTATCAACATAAAAACACCTCTCTACAGAGAAACGGATCTCCTCATCGGTCAAGGGGTGCTGACGGGTGTGGCGCTGGAGTGCATAGATAGCACAACAGGGACTGGAGGTGGTCCCGAAAGGTAGGACTAACCACTCAAAGGTCTGAGGAGCCTCCTCCATCTGCAGGTCTCGCCATATTAAACGGAGTAAAGAACGATCTTCCGGCAGGAGACGAACCTGGTGGAACATCGCCTTAATATCTCCACTTACAGCAACAGAATGTTCCCGGAAACGAAGGAGGACACCTAACAACGAGGCTCCAAGGGTTGGTCCGGGCAACAAGTACTGGTTAAGACTCTGACCTCTGTGCTGATGGGAACAATTAAAGACAAGCCGTGACTTCCCATTGTGGCTCACAAGGTGGTGAGGAATGTACCAACACTCAGGGGTATCTGGAACAGGATCAGAAACTACCTGGACCGCTCCGCTCTCTTGGAGTTTATGCATCTCTGTTCGATAGATCTCGGCTTTCTCAGGATCCTTCAACAGGCGTCGCTCCCCACTGCGGAGGGTAGGCAAGACTGAATCCCTTGAAGCCTTCAACACTGGCATGTCTCGACGACGAAGAAGGGGAGTGGCGAGGCGACGGACACCTTCAATCTCTTGAGTAATGGTCTTGAGGTCAAGCAGCTGCAAGGCTTCCTGGTCTTGCTTGGAACGTGTTACTTCATTACTCTCACGGTAAGGAATTGTATCCAACTGCCACAATCTCTGAACGTGTTGAATGAGTTCATCTTGGACAGGCACCAAAGAGGTAAGTAAACACTGAGAAGGTGTGGAAGGACAACCCGTAGAAGGAACAGGACCCTGAAGTGTCCATCCCAAGTTGGTACGAACAGCGATTGGCACTCCCGCGCCGCCCCATCGCACAGGCTCAGTGGGTGTTATAAGGTGAGGCTGGTCAGAACCAATAAGGAGCAATGGCTGGACATCGGTAAGGGTACGTATGGGGAGTCCTCTCAAGTGTCTGTACTTCCGTTTTAACTGCTCCACAGGGTAGGACTGGCGTGACAGGTTGAGGCAATCAGCAGTAAAGGCATGACTAATCTGATAACTAACCTGCGGTCGGTAGACAGGAGAAAGCTGGAAGGATATGGAACATCCTTGAATGACCTGAACTTCATCCCTGACAGTCCGTAACGGCAGATCTTCAGGAACACCCTGAATGCCCAGGGCTTTAACAGCAGTGGAAAGTAGGATTGTTCGCTCCGATCCGTCATCCAGAAGGGCAAAGGTATCTAAGGTACGTTCTTCATAGTGCAGACGCACTGGGACCACCTTGAGCATAACCCGGCCGCTAATGGAAGGCTTATCACAGAAGAACCTGTCTGAGGAGAAACTCGTAAGACAACTCTTCTCCACAATGGTAGGATCTTCTGTAGAGGAAGGGCCGACATTTACATCATGTAGGGGCCGAAGATGTAAGCCACGGCAAAGACTACAGGGCTTCTTCAGGTCACATCGAGCAGCATGGTGAGATCTGGCACAACGCCAACAACGATTGTGCTTACGGATCCAGGTCTTAACTTGATCAGGGGTGAGCTGGGTAAAGGAAGGACACTGACTCAAGTAATGCTCAGATGTGTCACAGAAAGGGCAATAGCACTTCCCTTTAACAAGCTTAACTGGCTGAACGGAACCCCTACGAGTTGGGGAAGGCTCAACTGAGGAAGGTGACAGAGATGAGGAGGTTCCAACTCCATGCAGGATAGTAACGGATCTCTTGCCAGCATGTGAGCTCTTAGAGATACCCTCTACATCGAAACTATGACACCAAGTCTCATAACGAAGCCAATTAGAGAGGTCAATGAGGTTAGGATTAGCACCAGGTTCACGAAACATGTGGCGACGGAAGTCCGCTCTCTGCTCTGGGGGAAGCTTACTCAGAAGGCGTGCGACGTGGGAACCACAGCTCAACTCCAACTCCCCTTCATGTCCTAAAGTTCTCAACAAGCCGACAAGGGACTGGACTTGGAGAGCGAATTTCTGAAAGGCTGGGACATCCCCTCGTCTAACATCAGGACTATCAAGGACACTAGCTATCCTCCTCAAAGCTAACTGATGTGGCTGACCATACTTTTCACAAAGCGCTGACATAGTATCCCTGAAGGGGGTGGGTGAATTCAAATAAGCATCAGCTATCATCTTAGCTTCCTCGAGCTTGAGGTGATCTACTAGGATCTGGTACTTAAACAGCTCAGTACCATCTGGGGGTAACAGGTTCTCCAGTGCTATACGAAGACGAGTAAACTCACTAGGATCTGGGCGAGTGAATTTAGG
Source organism: Hybognathus amarus (assembly GCA_030378365.1). Classification (NCBI taxonomy): domain Eukaryota; kingdom Metazoa; phylum Chordata; class Actinopteri; order Cypriniformes; family Leuciscidae; genus Hybognathus; species Hybognathus amarus. The sequence continues at coordinate 5,799 of JAQIUQ010004829.1, forward strand.
GATCGTAGGAGGGGGACCACGATACACGGACTCAGAGGAAGAGAGTACAGGGCGCACCTTTGGCTTTGTCTGAGGAAGGGGAAGCCGGTGACTGAGGATAAGCAGGTGCCGGCTGGTGATGGGCAGTCAAGGGCATGGCGCTAGGGGTGAGCATCTCTCTAAGGTCCTGAGGAGTAGGAGGCGGAGGGAACTCACCAGCCTCTGGAACACTAGGCCGAGATGGGCGTAATCGAGTTGTGGTGTGCTCAAAGGGATATTGCTGAGACTCTGATACCACAGGCCGATAAGAAGTAGCTGTGTCGTACAAATCCAGATTACCAAACTGTCTAGTTAAGGCTACCTCAGGCTCAGGCCAAGGACCACCATCGACTCCAGGAGTTGACACACAGGGTTGCACTGAAGGATTAGCCTGCCATGGGTGCCCTGAGGATGGCGGTTGGCCTCTGGCTTGGCCAAGGTCTGATCGAAAGGACTGTGCTGCTAGGACTAACTCGCGAACTTCGGCCTGAACCGCTCTCAACTCTCTCAGGTCCTCTCGGAAGGCGGCACGCTCTTGGCGCAGATGCTGTAGCTCGCTGACGTGGGCGGAAACAACTGAACCAGCCGTTGAAGAAGAGGAATGAGGTGACTGAGGGCACACAGCAGGCTGGGTAGACTGATGTCTGTACGACTGGCTCTGCAAGCTACCTGGATGTACACGGCCATTATTAGGAGGGGTAACACCTGGCTGAAAGGACAGGGACCAAGGCGAGACTGGGACCATTGTATGTCTGGGTCCACCTCTAGGAAACTGCACCTCATATTGCTCTAGGTAGGCTGGAGGACGAGTAAGTCGCTTAGGGTGTGCTCCAGTAATAATCTCCTCATCAGAATCCATCATATCAGAAAGGAACACTCATCCGGCTCGAAGGACCACAATGTTTAGAAGGATTTGACTGTCTGCGTCTGATTTTAATTAGATGAGTGAACCCCTCTGGGTGCCTGTCAGAGCACAGTTTAATATAAGGATGAGGAGACAGTTGAGCAGGTTTAGATGATATATTAATATAAGTCCACAGAGGTACAGGTGTGTTACAGGTGTTACAAGCAGTAGAGGAATTAGTCTGGAAAACAAGAAATACCATAAAAGGATAATGAATAACAAGTTAAACTGGGCATATACATTATTACACATCCAGTTGTACATAAAGGAAGCCAAAGCAGATTAAATCCTCATCATTAACACTTCTACATCGAATATACAATTCAATGAAGGAAAATAAGGCATCACATTGTGAATTATAGACCAAAAAGATATGATTAAGAGCACACGTCCAATTTACATTACTCATCTGATATAAAAAGCTCAGAATCTTGAATTATTATTACAAAGGAATGATAAACTCCCTTCAAGAAACTAAAACAGTGTTATACATCCGAATAAAGAAGAATAATCACATATATAACCGAGTCACTAAGCTAAACTAAGAGAAATAATAGCTGAGGGCATGTCTGGACAAGCGTCCGTGAGGCAGAGATAAATAACTAAACATTTCGATCTCTAAACTATATAAACTCTTTAAACTCAAACGTAAGGCAACATGCTTACTTGTAGGTCAATGACTAACACCTCAATGAAACGTAATCAGCAAACATCACAGGTAACAATGTCCCCTCAGCGATCGGCGCAACATAACTGTTCAGCAGGCAGCAGCTGTTTCACTCACAAGCGCTCAGTCCGAAAACGGCTTTCGGTGTCAGAATAAAAGTCCTCTCTTAAAGGAGCCTTTACAACACTTAATGTGCACTTTATAATTGTTTTTTAAAAGAATAATCATCAAATACACTGACTGAAACTCATAGGTGTTCAGTACAACCTGTAAAAAAAATTATTTTAGTCTATGACTAAAATAATGACTAAAATATATTACTATTGTGTATAATTTTTTTGTCCATGTTTTAATTTAGTAAACCTCTCTTGTGTAGACAAACTAAAGTTGTTACATTTTATCTGATTGCATTTTCAAAAATACATTTTGTATTCAATCACAGAATCCAGACCAGTTATTTCAGACAACCCAGAATTTCTGAGGAAATAAATATACATTTCATAAAGACTCTATTAAAAAAAACTTGTTACAATAAACCATGTTCAACCAAAAAACATATCTTTTTTATTAATTTAAGGGCCATTGTAGCTGATGATGATTATAATAATGATAGTTTAATATCGTATACCGTGAAACCGTGAAACCGTGATATTTTCTGAGACGATTATCATACCGTGAAAATCTCATACCGTTACAACCCTAAACATCACACACACATACACACACACACACTCTTGCCACCCACAGCCCGCACAGAGACTCAGAGAAGCAGTCGTCCTGACCAGCTGCTTGTGATTACTTGTGTTTACAATGAGTATCAGGCATCTGCTGCATGTAATCCAAAACATACACACCTAGAGTCTGTGAAAAAAACTAACGACGACACATGTGCACCAAAACAAATACACACAGACTATTAAAAATTGTAAAAAACAACAACAACACTGCTAAAGCATACATATTAAGTAGACATGACAATGTTGTTAATATGGACCAGTAATTTTTCTTTTCTTTTTTTTAAACAGATTAATACTTTTATTCAGCAAGGAATACATTTACTCACACTCACACACAGACAGACTCTCTCACACTAAAATATCAGTAGTGCATTTCAAATGTAGTCTTAATTGTAGTCTGTCTGTGGGAAAATTGCCCCAAAAAAAGGAAAGAAAGGTGAAGTATATGATCTCTAAAACAGAAAAAAGGCCAAGTGATCTCTTGGTCATGATCCTAAAGCCCGGAACACACCAACCGGACGACGACGAACTAGCGTTGATGAAAGCAGACTGTGTTGTCGCCTCTCGTGCGCGCTCGTTGGGGTAAAAAGCTGCACTTCTTCACACCGAAAGAACTACAGCCGACTGTCAGCTATAATGTGCGTTCTGCGCCTGCGTGTAATGAGCCAACTGTCTGATTCTGCAGATATATTAGTCTATATTCGTCATTCAAAAAGAAAAACCGATGCTGCCAGCTGCAGATGCACATACCGTAAACAAAGCAGTGCGTGCTTACCGTTTTGAATAATATGTTAATATTGAAATGTTTTTATCTGACGGCACGAAACCTATCATATCAAGGAACATATCAGAACATATCGGAACATATCAAGACTTAGTTGGTCAACGCACAGTAACTGCCCGACGGCCGACCATCGGCTTGGTGTGTTCCTGGCTTAACAACATAAGCTCAATCAATGGCCTAAGTATGTGGCAGGACTCGCTAGCTCTGATTTTGTACAGAAATTACACACACCGTTAAATTTGTGGAACCAAACATTATGTATTTTATCAAATCTTTCAAATGTTTTCTTTCTTCAAGGTGGCCCATCAACTCAATTCAACTCAATAAACTCCATGAAAAGGCTCTCTCTTTTGCTCCCACACCAATGTCTATGGCTCTAATTATAAAAAGTGCTCACTCAGAGTAGCAGTCTTCTCACATTGTGTTTGTCTCATGTTTCACTCCTTTTTTCAAAAGGTCACAATATTCCATAGGACAGCTTAATTCGAAAAGCAACCTTAATTTCATCCCCAAGCGCTCAAAAGAAAAAGAAACAAGTTTTATTAGAGGTGACAATACATCCCCAATCACTCTTGAGTCAAGACTATGGTATATACATTTTGCAGTAATGGATAAAACGTTGTTTTTTTGTTTTTTTTTGTGACACATGAACCTATGGGCCTGTAAAGTACACCATTATTTTATCCCCACAGCTCAGATGGAGATGACACATGCCTTTGGTTCTGATCTCATGGAGCACATCAAAGTTCCTCATGCACTTCATGTGTCACAGTCACCCCTAGTCACATGTCTTCCTTTGTTCTGTTTTCCCGCCACTCATCTGTTTTTATGGTGTCATTTCAGTTCATCGTCTGTTCCACCAGTGTCTAGTAACTCATCGTCTGTGTCACCTGGTTTCTGTTAATCTGTGTTCATCAGTGTTAGTATTTAGTTTCTTTCAGTTCAGCCAGTCTTTGACCGTTCTCAGTGTTATTTAGGTGGCTTTTGGGCTGGTTTGCTGCGGTCCGAGCCCGAGCGCGTTTTCCGGCGCAGCGTTGGTCTGGTTTCACACTCAACTTGATTCTATCTGGAACCCCGGTGCGTTTGTGTGCATCTTACGTCACTCGCAAACATGCAAGGCGCAAGATAGAAAGCAGAACGTCAGTAAACATTGTGGGTTTTTTATTATTTTGCTGCTATTATGTAGCCTAGAAATCTCAGACGCACCCTAGCGGCAGCAACAATTATTTTGCTGCAAAGTGTGGTCTAGCAACTCTCCGTTGACTTTCGAAGTGGAAAATCCAAACTCTGGTCAGGCCAATCACATCGTGTATAGAGTTGGTGGGCGGGCTTAACACAATGGCGGCAGATTTGTGATGGTTCTGCGCCGTGATTTCCATAGGTGATTTCCCTGCTACTTATAAACAAACAAGACGCAGCTGGCGAACAGCGGCCTTTCGATTCGGCTTTGGCTGCGACTCGGATGACTTGAAGTTAAGAACGTCACTTAAGTCATTCTTAATGATAAATCATCAACACTATCATCCCCTACAAGTGTTTTATTTAACTGAATACATCCCAATAAGCTAAAACGCATGCCCAGGATCAACGCATGCCCAACGCATGCCCAGGAACAAGTGCGCGCCCAAATGCGCGTTGCTTTTACATTCACACAAACCGCGGCATGGTTCGGAAGCAACCGAACTCAGACCACCTTCTCCAGGTAGTCTCGAGTTTCAGGAAACCCAAGTGCGCACTAGGGTCCCATGACAGCATTCACATTAGCAATTTTTCACGCGAACCGTGCCCCGTTTCAAACTCAACTGCCAGTGTGAAAGCCCCCTTAGTGTGTGTGTTCATCCTGCCTGTCTGTACCCGTTGGAATTATATTTATAGTAAATGTTTGTCTTGGAGATTTTGCCTCCTCATCTTCTTCTGCCTACACCAAACCCTGACATCATGCAATTATTTGATCACTATTGGTTGTTTTATATAATACTGGTTTAATAATAGATACAATGCTACATTTGTTTCAGACTTCCTCTGACTTCTGGTTGTCTAAGTTCTCCTAGTCATCTTTTCTAGTGTCATCCATTTTGGCTCAGCATAAAAATGTGTTGTTTTTATGTTTAAAAAAGTAGTGTTTTTAAATGACTTCATATCAGTGGAAAGTTTTAGAAGAAAAGTTCCCACTACTCCAGTGATGTCATCTTTTGTTCAGTGACTCCTTTGAGAATTTTCTTTATTCATATTTCATTTCTATGCTGATTCTAAAATGATGTTATAGGAGTTAAAAGGAAAAATAAGAAAATGTTCCACTTCATTAACTGCTCTTCTTTTATCATCCAATATTTTCCTGATTATGTTCTGCAGGAATCCCATTTCTTTTCTATTACAATTTTTGGGGAAGTTCTGCTAATCTGTCAGGTCTATCCCATGAGAATGAGAGACAGGCTCTAATGGACATGTTGATGTGCTTGTGGAATTGCAGCCCTGGAGACCATGACATACTCGTTCTCTCTTTCAACCTCTTCTCTTCTAGTCTCTTAAGGTTAAGGACAGTAAATAACTGATATAAACTTTATATTTGCATATAAATAATACACACTAAAAATGCTGGGTTGTTTTAAGCCAATTTTTGGTAAAATATGGACAAACCCAAACGTTGGATTAAAAATGCACTTTAAAAATGTAACCCAATGGCTGGGTTTGTCCATATTTTACCCAGACTTGGGTTAAAACAACCAGCATTTTTAGTGTGTAGATTTATTTATAAATGTCTGACATTAAATTGTCTGTAAGCGTGAATGTGAATGTCTTTGCTTGCCCTGTGGTGGACACGCCATGCATCCAGGGTGTTTCCTTGCCCATGGCACAAAACTCTGGGAAAGATCAAACATCATCGCAACCCAATATAGAACAAGTGGTTTTAAAAATGGATGTGTTATTATCTAATTTAAAAGTGGTGGAGGACACTTTTTTGATAATTTCAAAGGCCATGTGTCCAATCAGCTGTCACATTGTAGAAGGTGGCCAAATTAGGCAGATGCTTAGACAGATGCTAAAGAGGTTGCGTGACATATCCTTGTTTCTTCTTCTTCAAAAATAAAACTGTAAATATACTATAAATACTATAAATATAACCAAGAATGCATTCAATTGTGTGATCATTATGTGTTTTGCATGGTGATTACCCAGATAGCATGGTAACATTAATTCAATGTTGAGTTTTGATCCAAACCATCATTTTGGTTGAGATTGACATTTCAATGTTTAAAGTGTGTTGGATCAGCATTGAAATGTTGATGAAAGCCAACAGCACACATGCGCGAAGACAGTGACATTGAACTAACGGTGATTTGTAGTTGATGAGCACAAGATCATTCAGGCATGTATCTCTGCAGAACACTAGTGGGCGTTTCTCAGTCAATGGGGCGTTCAAACCACAATGGGCGTTTTCAACCGCTTTACCCGATTACCCGCTTTACCCTAATCCACTGGGGGCTTGGTTTAGGGGTGGGCCTTCATGATTTTAGCATGTCTGTTGAAAAATGGTTGAAAAACATTTATGCTGCGTCCCAATTCGCATACTATCCATCCTAAATAGTATTCGAAAATAGAAATTAGTACGTCCCAAACCGTAGTATGTTGAAATGAGTGTTTCAAAGATACCCGGATGGTCTACTATTTCCGGTCAGAATCCGAAGTGTAGATTCGGTGCACACTCTAACGGCTGATATTGCCCACAAATCATTGCGCGGTGGACGAGGATTCGGTTAGAACTACAAACACGAGTAAAAATGTTAAAAAACTACAGACACGGAGGGCGCGCGAGTCCCGCGCTGGTCCGCGGCTGTGTAGAGAGGTTTGATAAAGAGGTTTGAGTGATTAATTATCACTATCTAACCGGACGAAAATGAATTTATTCAATGTTGTCCACATTATATTGCATATGCAGCAGCATTGTGAACTTTTGTAAAGACACGTTTAGCCATTACTTTTTAAATGCATCATTATATTCAAATTGCAAACACGAGGAGAGTATCTGCATGAAAGACCCACGACTGGCAGATGAACGTGCTCTGAAACGGTAGGAAATCAAATGAGATAGAATGGAGGATTTTAACTGTGACAAGATGATTGACAGGGCAGTTTACGGTGACAGGATGCACGCAGCACGCGACAGAGCCGTCCGTTAAAGATGACGTGATAGTACGTCCCAAAGCTTGCCTACTCTTTTTGCTGCACACTCAAAAGTATATACTTTTCTTCACAAAAAGAGTACATACTTTTAGGGCGTAGTATAAGTAGGCGAATTGGACGCAGCATTAGTGTAGTTTGAAATTGGCCACTGATTGGTAAACGCCCATTTTTGTTTTGCATGTGCACTTCTCTATACTCTAAAGTCGTTAGAGAGAAAACAGGTGCATCCAATACAGATCTCTTGTTTGTTTCAAACAATGGTGCATCTACCTTATTTCTGTTTTGTGTGCTTATTTGTGTTGTTACCGTAATTAGATACATTAAAAAGTTATTTTGTTTGAATAAAGCATATATTTTTCTACATTCTTAAAACATACATCTTGCTTTAGTAAAGTTTATAAAGAATTTCCTGAATAAAGTTCTCATTTAACAGATTTAACAGAAGTGTAGGACACGAACATGAGCAAGAATGTTACACTACAAACAGAGTCTATGTCTTGTATGCAGAGCATATTGCTCCTTTAGTGTGAGTGAAGGCAGATGAAGATGGAAAAAAAAAGAGAAGCACCCTCCTGATAATGCTGACATTGATTATACATTGAGTTGTTGTCGACAGCATAATCACATGACCTGGGACTTGATGATATCCCGCATCTTATCACTGCTTAATCAGGTAATCATTCATATTACTGAATCTGTATTAAATTTGAGAAATGTATCTGATTTCCATTCAGTTAAACTGATTTCCACTGAAACACAATAACAAAAAAACACCTTGTGTTTATTAAGAAAGTGACTATCTATTTTGTCATATTTAAAGAAAATAAGGTGAATCTGCAGCTTTGAAGGGATAGTTCAGCATGAAATGAAAATCATGTCATCATTTATTAACCCTCAATTTGTCCAAACCTGTATGAATGTCTTTCTTTGGTGAAGGGTGTTGGTAACCAGATGTGATGGTTGATGGTAGCCATTGACTTTTATATTTTTTTCCAACTATGGAAATCAATGGCCACCGTCAACTTTCTGGTTACCAACATACTTTAAAATATCTTATTTTGTGTTTAACGGAAGAAAGAAACTCATACAGGGTTGGAACAACTTGAGAGTGAGAAAATTATGGTAGAATGTTCATTAAGGGCTGAACTCTCCCTTTAAAGAAATATTCATTGAAAAAAACTAAGCTCTTTTATTCTACAAGATAAACTTGTTACTTGAAAAGTAGTTTGACAGAAAATACGATGTAGTTAATGGCTATAGGAGTTTGTTCCTTTTCATGAAGAGTTTAGCTCCAACACCTGCCTGTAAGTTCTCATTGATCCTAATGACCTTGATTATCTGACTCAGGTGTGTTTAATTACGGCTGGAGATAAAATGGGACACCCCTGCCAGTGCTTTCTTTTGATATTGAAGCATTAATAGATTTTAGAAAAATAAATTAAATAAACAGAATTTAACAATACTCTAATCATATAGTTAGACTATTTTGTGCTCAGCAACTTAAAAAAGTGAATCATATTGTGTTTAGTATATTAACATTCTTCAATGTGACTGTATGTATGACAACTGAATTGACTCGTTCTAGAGTAACATCATGCTTTCTCTTTCAGATTTCAGAGAACCCAAAGGAAAAGAGGCAGAAGTGTAGTGTGATGCAAGACAGAAAAACCTAAAAACCTGAATCGTTGGATCACCTGGACCAAGGCTGAAGTGCTTTTGTCCTATTTCTACCCCTTTCTTTTTTTAAAGAATAATCTTTTAATGTTTTTTTGTCATTGATTGAATAAAATAAATTGACTCAACTGCTGAAAAGGTGTCATTTATATTTTAAAAGGTATTCACCAAATTTTGAAATGGTCAGGAATTTGTTGACACACCATTGAAGTGTTTTAGAAATTTTAATGTTTCAACATTGACTTGGTACATCAGATGGCAACATTGACTTCCTTTTTTTTTCAGTGTTTCAACTAAATGTATTTAGAATCAACATCACATTGTAACATTGATCAAACCATATTACCAACAATTATTCTTGTTAATTTATGAGCTGATTCAACAGCATGATGTAGATTCAACATCATAGTGTTACGTTGATTCAACAATATTACCATTGATTATTTTTGTTAATTTCAATATTGATTCAGCATCAGTGATGTAGAATCAATCATAGTGTAAAGTTGATTCAATAGCATTACCATTGATTTTTTTTTTTTATTTACTGAGGGTGCAAAAGTGATGTTGAAAAAATATCACTTTGTAATGTTGAATCAATACTATTACCGTTGATTTTTGGTTGAAATCTGAACATTATTTCAATATTAACTGAGGGTGCAAGAGTGACATTGAAACAACATCACTTTTTAATGTTGAAGCAATATTAACACCATTGATTTTTGGCTGAAATCTGAACATTATTTCAATATTAACTGAGGGTGCAAGAGTGACATTGAAACAACATCACTTTTTAATGTTGAAGCAATATTAACACCATTGATTTTTTGTTGAAATCTGAACATTATTTCAATATTAACTGAGGGTGCAAGAGTGATGCTAAATCAACATCACTTCCTAACGTCATTTCAATGTAATCAGCGTTGACACACCAACACTGACTCAACATTGTTTCAATGGTTACATGCTATCTGGGTATTGGCTAATGAAAATGTTTAACTACATTAAATCAAAACTCAAGACACCAAATACTCAAGTTATGAAGACAATCATCTTGAGTATGTATGGTAATTTTAATAAATTACCATTAATAACTGAATATTAATAAATATTGGCATTTTAAATATTATATATTTCAGTGAGGACTTTAAGGGCATCTTTGATTTTAAACAATTTTGGTAGTGTGTTAGGTCACCACTCAAAGTCCAATGTAAATCTGTGTCCTGCAGCAAATCTTTATCTTTCACCAGTTTAATGTCAACAAGACACATCCTCTCCAAATTCCTCCTTGACAGGACGGTGTGACTATATCCAGAGCCCTCCACTTCCTGCTCGGGGGCACAGCTGTTATAAGAACCTCTATTTAACCAGAGATGAGCTCATATCCCGGTAATCAGGGCAGAGGGGGAGCTGCTAAAAACAGTGCCCCAATCACCAACTGGATCAGTGCCACTGGAGTTCCGCTCTAACACTGCCGCATCTGTCTGGCCAGACTCATACATGCCACACATCCCTTCAGATCTCGTCAATCCTCGGGGTTTAAATGTATCACATTTCTCAGACTGAGAGTACTATTCTGGGAACAGATTGTGTTTGTCAAATGTAAATAATTATATGATCAGTTGATGAGGGTTCATGTTCAAAACAGGCATGAGAAACTGATCTTGTTCCCCAGATAAGGCTGTCTTTGTGTCAGTATTAAAATTACAAGCCACTAAACCTGATAGATGGAAAGAGACAGAACTTTCGAAGATGGTTAGAATGTTAAAGGAGAGAGAGTTGAAAAGAGAGAGTGGTTCTGCACCACTCAGCTCTCTTCAGCTATATTAATATTCCACACCAAGGGTCCACACTCAAGGTTATTCTCACTCTAAATTGCTGAAGATAAAAAAAGCCCTTCCTTATTAGCATTTGTGGGTAAAACCTTGCTAATCTTATTCACACTTATCCCACTCGCTGTGACATCCTAGCCTCTGTTTTCACTTTTTTTCCCCACAGAAAGGTCACAACCTCATTTTCATGGTATTTTCTCGCTTAAATCTGCTTACAATGCAAACTTTCTGAAAAATAAGCACTGCATCATAGAAAAATGGCAAGTTCTCTATTGTATTAAAGCTGCTATGTATGTATATACTTTTTTTCTTCTTTTAAATACTTCCAATCCAAGTTTAATGTGCAGAGCTAGCTATATGTAAGTATTGTGTATACTACTTGGTTTTAAAAATGTAAATACTGTGGTGCTGAGCCTCTTTCACTTCTTTATGCCTTTATGTTTGAGTGGCACATAGCACCACTAGCTCAACCAGGACTTCTTGTTGGTCCAACCGATGGTGTAGTGTTTGGAAAACCTGCCTAAAAACAATGATTACTGAGGCAGTTTGCTTTTTCTGGTGCAGAAATTACATATAAATGATCTCCTTTAAACTATTTGAAATAAAAAATGTTGCATGAAAACTGCTCCAATATACTTAGCAAAATCAGACTGATGAGCCTTCGAAGTTTGAAACTGCATCTTTTTAAAAAAAACAAATAAATACAAAAAAAAAACATTTGTGCTGGTAACTGAACTTTGCTGAAAAAAGTTTGCCACAGGTATATTAGGGCCTTTATACTTATCACTTATTAGACTAAATTCACACAGACCTCTAATACTTATCATCACTTTCTCAGCCACATGACATTCCAAACCTCTTCTGTGAAACACAAAACGAGAAAATTAATAATAATATACTGATCATTCTTTCCATTTACTTCAATGAGTAGGGGGGTGGATTTTTCAAGCTTGAAAAAAACAAAACAAAACAAAAAAAACAAAAACAATTAGAAGCAACATAAATGTGGCATAGAACTAATCCATTTGTGCTATATTCCAAGCCTGCTCAAGCAAGCTGTGGTCTGATAATCTACTAGTGGGTTGTTAACCTTTGCAATTGGATCATTGAGCAAGTAGGTTAAACTTGAAATCAAGGTCAGTCTGATTAAAATCAACAAATCAGACATTTCTATGAATTCACTGAGAAGATCAGACTCAAAAGAATGATATGTCTGATATGTCATTTTTACTTCTCTTATGAACAGTTCAATTCTATGAAAAATTAATCAATGCCATTCTTATTCACTTTCATTATACTGGAAAATTTCACCTTATGCTTTCCTTGGAAGAAATCATTCTTGGTGTGAACAAGCTAAATCTTTTCCATATTTGCCCCCCTGCAAAGATTTTGTGGGGAACATTTTTATAATTATTAAAAACGTAAAAAAAAATGGACCTTCTTGCTGTGGGGTGTCAATTCTACCCACTGAGCCACCTTGCCACCACTAAATAATAAATAAACATATTAATTCTATTCATAATATTAACAAATATATAGGGGAGAGTGGGGCACAACCTAACACATTTTGGTTTTGGCTCAATTAATTAAAAAATAATTAGGTTAGATTCTTATTTTTATTTCTTTTTTTTACACAAGCAACATGCACATCTATGCTACAAATGACCACTGAAAGTTTTTTTCTAGAACCTACCAAACCAAAAAAAAAAATCTATGATAAAAAAATTACTTGCATGGTGTCAAAACACTCTTTGTCCAGTATCTTCACGAAATATAATCAAAACTTTCCGCAAATTTGCGAGAGACCGTCTTCTGGCAGCGAGAGAAAAGAGCGGAAAGACAGCCTGCTTGATCCTGACTGACTATGTAAAACGTCCGTGTTACATTTAACCCCGCATTAGGTTGTGCCCTGCGCTCCCTAGTAATTAACTGTCCTTTATAATCCTTTTTAATGCCAGATATTTAAAATAAACAATTAAATCGCAATGCTAATGTTATTAATCTTTTTTGTTTACATAAACAAAAGCATCTTCACATTGCAAAGATGGCACAGAAGCTGTTGTGTCTAGTTTTAGTTTTATTTCTATAAATAAAAGTGGATAAGGAGCTTGGCCCTCCACTACTCCACAGACCCGGCCTGCCACTGCTTCATAGTCCAGGTCCTCCACGACTCCATGATCCAGGCCTGGACAGTAGAGCAGTGGTGGACCTGCATACTGGAGTCATGGTTAGGGATGCAAAATTCTGGGAATTTTCAAAGATGGAAACTTTCCTTTGGGAATTAATGGGAATTTAAGGGAATTAACAGGAATTTACGGGAATAAACAGGAATAAAGTGGGAATTTTCAAAGTTGAGGGTTGGCTCTTCATAGGGAACTTAAATATAGTTGAGGAAAGTATATTTTAGCATAATCTTGACTAAAACAAGGGATGATGACGAGTGACTTCGGCGCTCGTTTAACTCATTTAATCTAATTCATCTAGTAGCAATGCTGATAAGTTAGATGCTAAATAAGCTCAGCGCAACTTTATTTACCACATAAGGCAGATGCTACCTACCTCATGTGTCTGTTTTTCTCTGCCTCCTGCAATATGTTTTCAAGACCAGTCCAGTTGTTTAGCTAGTCTTACTATTTATGTATCTGTTCGTGCCATTGTATTAGTATTCTTATTTCTTACAAGCTCTTGCATTGCATTAGTATTCTTACAAGCTTATTTTACAGAAAAATGCCACATGCACCATCCAATGTTCTAATGGAATATTTCAAAAATTCCCCAGCTTAACTTCCCATGGAAATTTACCGGAAACTTTCCGGAAATTTACTGGAAATTTTCCGCCCTTTGCAACCCTAGTCATGGTGGCATTTAACTTCATTTTGGTGGCATTTTTCCCCAAGCCTCAGTTAATTTCCAATCCTGATTTAGACATGGGTTCATTTAGCACATTTATCTAAAGCGACTTACAAACGAGGAATACAACAAGCAATTCAACTTAAGTAGGCAACAACATAAGAAGCACTAGCAATACACTTTTCAGACAGTGAGTTTCTTTAAGATTGAATGCATTGCAATTTTTGCATTTTTTTTCTGCATTTAGTACTGGGCCAGACTTTATAGGGACAGAACATTTGGAATGGGTTAACATGTGAGCATCTCAATAAGAGGGGAACTGACACTTACCCATGCTGGAGGTGATGTCACTATTCTCAGAATCTGCGCCGTGATTATTGCCATGGTAACTATTCATCACCTCCAATTTGATCTTCTTCTTCATGGCTTCAGCAAGTGTGGCAGCTGTTAGGCCTGTCAGAGTATTAGAGAGAAAGAAAAAAAGTGTTAATTCATAATCATTCAGTTTTCTTAGCCTTTTACACAAAAAAGTGTTCCCTAAATCTTTTGAGACTTCAGTTCCCTAAATCTTGTGAGAATATGTATGAATAATTGTTAACAGATTCACCTCACTACTTTTCCAAAATGTGCTTCATTCAAATGCTTTTGTGAAAGCAATTATGAATATTTCACATCCTATAATTGAATTTAACAGAGAGAATACACTGGCACTGTAACATTAGATGATAACAACAGGTCTATTATTACCAACAGTGTCATCCCAAAGCTACAATCACACCCACATCACTGTCTCTAGTCAGTCAAACTACGTACCTCTCTCTAACTAACATCAGACACAAGCTTTGAACAGCAGGTCCTGGATCTGTTCAAGTTGAGATCTACTTCCCTCTCATGCGCTGATAATTCAAGCTGCCTGGCACCTGCCCATTGTCACAAGTCTCCAATATCCCTTGTTAACTGTGTGTTTATGTCTGTGTGTAACTTTGCCCCAGTGCACACATGTTATAATTTAATTAAAATTAGAAGATTAGCTTCCCTTCATTGCACAGGGAGCTGCTTTTACCCAACTCAGACTGCAACTCATCTCTTTCCTCTTGCTTTAAAAAGATCTCAGTAAGTCAAACTTTTTTTTCAGATTGAGAATCAGTTTAATATAGCCCCCTGGATGTCACAGATATGCTTAGTTTTCGTTTGGTTTTCTATCAGTCTGTTTAATAACCTTGCGTGTTCTTTTGCTCTCCTTTCCCCCGCCATAATCAGTTTAGTCATCACAGCTGTTACTTATTTAGTTCATCCCTATGTATTTTAAAGGGGTCATATAATGCCATTTTCATACAAGTTAATTTGATTCTTTAGGGTCTAAATAAAAAGTTTGTAATATACTTTAATTAAAAATTCTCATTAGTATAGTAAGAAAACACTCATTTTACCTGGTCAAAAACAGCTATGTTTTCAGCACACCATTTCAGTGCATATGCCTTTAAATGATAATGAGCTTCACTCACTCCGCCCCTCTGTTCTTTAAGGCGTTTTGACACAACAGCAGTGTTGCCTCTGACAACAGTTGAGGGTATATTTTGGAGTAAAAATGGCAGCTGGAGTCTCTTCAGGACACATCTGTGCAACCGAATTCAGGTTTGAACCGAGAGTCGCAAGATGACGACTCGCAAAGAAAGTTCAACAATTAAGGCTTGAACAGGACGTTTCTGAACGGTTGGTTAATGTAATGTCACTTAGATCTATCTTTGTGTACTGGCAGGGTAGGGTAACTTAGAGATGTACGAACGCTACATTACTTATATATATATGACTCAGTTTGTAATAACACTATAACCATAACGCGTTGTTCATTATAAACATGGGATTATGAATTATTTTGAAAACGTGTAAACCTAGCTGCATTCATCATGAAGTATGCAAGCAATTTGCAAAGATTAATATAAATATACAATTTTACACTCACTTCTTCTGGAGGTGCAGCAGGAATATGAATAGTTGGTACCGATTATTTTTCAGGAGCAGCTTCTTAGCAAAACCAGCTTTATACTGACCCTCTTTTAAAAAGCAGTCTGGTGAGAAAAGATTTGCGATCGCGAAAACATAAAAGCACTGAAGTCATGGGGAATGTATCTTCAGCATTTTGGATTTAGGAACATCAGAATGACTGTGTTCATTATTACACCCAAGAACAGAACATTAGATGCCATTTTGGGGATGTGTTGTAACGCTGCTCTCAATCAACATCGTGGGAGGCGCGTCCGTTTTATTGACGTCACAAAACGAACAGCTCAATTTGAGGCAGGGAAAACATATTAGGAGATTAAAACAAAAACTCCTGATGGATTTTAGCATTATATGATGGTTGTGTACAGGCACTGCCAACACACATTTCAGTGCAATCAACTTGAAAAAGTGCATGTACCATTATATGACCCTTTACTTAAGTCCCTCACCTGTCCACACTAATGCCCCGTTTAAAGAAAGGAAGACGCAGATATGTCCCTGCGGTTTGGCCTCTCATAAACATCGAAAGCCCGCTTTTATCACAGAAAATCAATTATTTCTAAACTTCCAACCAAAGTGGAGATTTCTGATAACAATGGTTATGTGTTGCCATGTCAAATAGGAGAAACAGGGTTTTAGGATCTCAAACGTCACATTATACACCAGAAAATGCTTAACGTCATGAGCGCCCAGTTTGACATTATGATGACGCTCAATGGCGTTTATATGCAGGTTTTTTATTTATCTTTTTATCAAATGCGCGCTTTTTTTTTTTATTTAAGGTAAACATGATGAACACATGTCTCAGCTCACTTACACTTTATTTTTACAGTACGTGTACTTACCCAAAGAAAGTACTAGTAATATAAAGTAACTACATGCGTTGAGGTTAGTTTAGGGGTATGTTTAGGGTTAGTACCTAGTTATTACCCAGTTATAGTAATTGCTATTATAATGATGTATATGAGGACCAGGACTGTAAAACTGAAGTGCTCCCCATAACCTAAATTCATTTATTAAATTGCAGCACAGTTGGCTTCACTTATTCAAACAAACAGTATTGTACACCGCTAGTACACTACGCCAGCCTGGGTTCCCCTCTACTGCCTTTGTGCAGCACGATTTTATTCACACTGCTAGGCAGGCTGGATACCATGGACCAAATATTCGTTCAGCGAGGGGATCAATCACAGAATAGGGAGGGAGCAGCAAGATGATGACGACGTCTATGCGACACACCAAAGCAGTTTGTTTATGATCAAACATGGCAGCAGATGCGAAGTTACCTTTCATGCAGCCTTAGATATTGTTCTAAGTTTAGAACCTCGTTAATTTCTTTTGCTCTATGTACGTCATCTGGTAAAATTTAAACTATTGACTATGAGCTATGTACAAGCGCATTTGATGGACATACGAACACAGTCTCATCCTAATTCGTCATATAACTGACGCCTTGTGACGTCTTTTGACCATACGTCAATATCCGCCTTTTTAGGGCCCCTTAAACGTCGGTAGATGTCATACAACTGACGCTTTACCTTTAACGTCAGTTAGGCGACGGGTTGGGTTTAGGGTTAGGTTTAGGTCTGGGGGAAGAGTTAGGGTCCAGAACGTCATCTACCGACATTTAAGGGGGCCCTAAAAGGCGGATATTGACGTATGGTCAAAAGACGTCCCAAGACGTCAGTTATATGACGAGCACCCAATAAGCAGCTCTGGGTTGGGTATTCGTAAACCACGCCTCAAATACGAGAAAATTAACGTGTGGTTCTCATACACGTCTCAATGTCAATGAGACAATGAGACGTGGTCTGACGTTAGCCAGGCTAACACTACGCTGTTGTACAAACAGGACAATTTGGAAGCTACACTTTCCAGTAAAATGTGATTGCTCTAGACACTAACTTTACAAAAGTATCCATTCAATTCTGACACATTTGAAATCTATCCTTTTAAAATCAGCGCTCTAGTCTGGGCAAACCGCTCTTTGGCTAGCTGGCATTTGGCTGCAATGCATAACAGTTATGTGCAAATATGAGGCAAGCTCTGGCAGCGAGCTTTAGGAGTGGGGTGTTTTTTTCTCACTTCTCAGTTGCTCTCCAAATGCTTTCACTAAATGTCAAGATCAGAGGATGAAAGCCAAGGTCCCTATTCAGCCTGTGAAGAGGACGATATCAAAGCATTCCCCACTCTCGGTCTGCAATTCACTCGAAGAGGAAAAAAAACTGTCCTCTCTCTCTCTTTCTCTCTATCTCCCTAGTGGCCTTTGAGTTTCCATCTCTGTGGCTGACATTGATAGTGTGACCTCTGCCGAAGATAAAAGAGGCCTGTGCTGTTTGAGCATTTTCTTTCTCTCCATCACCTGCTCTTTCTAAACGAGTACAAATGTGCGGCCCTTTCTGGGGCTCTCTTTGAGAAGTCGTAATGAGCAGACTGAGTATGCGCACATACTCAAAGAGAAGGGTGGCTTAGAAGCTCGGTTTCAATTTGTTCATTTAGCTTCACTTGCAGGATGGACAGAATTTGTGCTTTAAATGACACTCTGTTAAACAAGAGGAGAGCTGACACCACAGAGGCAGAGGTGAACATATCTCCAGGCAAAATACTAATAGGTTTTAATCATAATATCACAACACAATAAAGGGCAAATTAGAGTTCGCAAGATGATGTTACATACTACCTCAGGCAAACCTGCATTGTGAGTGTGGAAACAATAGCTGTGTTTTGTTGGCTTTGGGCTTTTCCAAAGCACAGCGTGAGTCAGATCTGTTTATTTGCGTCACTTCAGATAAGTGCTGTTTAAAGCGAATGACACAGAACAGAAGCAGAACAGGCTGCAACTGGTTCATAACAATAAACATCATTTCAAGCAACTGAATTAAACAGAAAAATAAAAGAAAGGACAGAGGACTAATAGTTAGCTTTATTTTAAAATACTCTTACCCCTGTTTAACAGAAAACTACAAACTACACGCAATTGATGTCACACGTGAAAACTCACACACTGAATTGATGTGACAATATGCGATAAAGGTATCTTTTCCCTGTTAATCAGAGTTTTTGTCCTGACCAGCAATGGCAGCAACATATTAACTGGGTAATTTTTTATTTAATTTTTTTTTAAATCATGGTTGACAATTAAATGATAATCTCAGTTACTAGTTTGTTTTGTACCATATTAAATCTGTTTAATTAGAGGTACAATATGCAGGATTTTTGCAGGAAAATATCCCAAAACCACTAGGACAATGTTATATATTTTGTTTAGTTGATTACTTACAATATCCCAAATGTTTCCAACTATTTGTAAATCGTGAGAAAATTGCGATTTTAACCAAGGAAGCGGGGTGTGTGAGCAGGGGTGAGAGGAGTCACCAGTCAATGGCGGCATTTCCGCGTTACGCCTGGTTTCCGCCAGGTTTGACCTCGTACTGCAATAGTAACCATGGTGACAGACGTTGACAATAGAGTGGCGAAGTGATGACGTCACTTTATAGGACGACTCGGAAGCTAGCGCCGCATGGGTTCCCTTGATTCGAAAAGCTATGCATTTTCCCCAAAGACTTTTGGAAAATCGCTAAAAATAAGATCTGTGTTTAACAAAGAGTTGTGACCCTTACACGTTTTGTCTATCAAGATAATCTTTACAAGTTAATCCAAAATTTATACATTTTGAAGCCTATATTAAGTTTTTAAAAGCAGACACAATAAAGTTAAAAAAACCACAAGCAGGTTATAACTGTGTGTTCTATGTCATAGATCAAAACGAGAAAAAATGTAGAGGCTTTGTTCAACACAGACCTTGTTTCAGCAAAAACCCATTTAAAAATCCCATTGACTTTACAGCGAGGGAATCGGTAATGCTAAATGCTAACTCACTTCCGCCTTTTGGCCTACAGAGTGACGTCGTAACTTCTGGCACTCTATTGGATCGGTTATGCCCGTTGATCCTAGAAGGACGCTCAACTAAAACTAAAACTAAAACTAAAAACACTAAAAACAAAGATCAACATCTTTTGAAATGCTGAGAACTTCCGTTCACGACTAACTTTGACTTGACAGAGATGCGAGTGTTGCATGTTACTTTGTTTAACAGATGAGCAAATGTTCAGCACTGATGAACAAACTAATCAATGTTATTTAGTTCAACATGATGAAAAGTTAGAATATGATCTGTATGTTATTCTCTAATGTTAATCTAGCTTAGTCTCATACAGTAAACAAACAACATACAGCACACTCAAATCTCATTTAGTGTGATAGTGTAACTGTTAGAGCAAGAGAAGCAGCACTGCTGTTACCTTAAGTTTCATTTGTCTAATAACCTGTGTGAGTAATTTAGTATCAGCACTTGCGTGTAGTTCGGTAGAATTAAATGATTCCTTTATTCCTTTATATCCACGGGACTCGCGCTGCGTGTGGCACTATACATCTAGCAATCGCACCCTGCGTCATACCACAGTCATGTTACAAACATTAATGTATTCACTCATCCATAAAAGATCTATAAGCTTGACGACAAGATCCATAATTCCACTTAATGCAGAATATACGTCATCAATATACGCCTTTGTTATTATAAGAGGTTAGTGACCCCTGGTGGCGAAAAAATCTTGCATATTGTCCCTTTAATTAGACTGTTATGACTATTAGAGTCTAAAATGACTTAGCCATAATGAAATAGAGAATTAATAATTAACCTCAGATTTTGAAGATAACTCAAGGAAAAAATAAAGTTCAAACTTTTTGTGAACAGAAGTGTATTCTATGAAAAGGATTGTACCAATCACCATATTTTGAACAATGCAAACGTGGCTCATTTGATTATAAATTTGATAATTTTGTTGCAAGTATGAGACAACGGTGTTCTTTTGTGAAGACAGCCCGCCAGCGCGTTCTTCTGATTGGCTGTGATTTGTGATAGATTTTTCGTCTTGTAGCCTTTTCGCATCTGTTGTCAACAGACAAATTGCTTGCCACCGAAATTTAAAAGTGTTGCATCTGGTTAAGAGACGTTGTAACTCTTTATCTAAAAAATTAATTTACTTTATTTAATTTACATTTTGCTATTCTACTTTCACTTTTAATTATGAATCCTGATTTGATCATCTTAAATTCGGCTTTTCTCATTACTGAAGGAATGAGATTTGTTTGTTCTGGCAGTAACAGTGCAAGCATTTCCTCATTTTCTTACCAGTGTGAGACATCATTCCTGAGGACATGAGTCCAGAGACAGAGTGGGGCAGGACGTGAGGGCTGTCGGCCGATGTCACGCTCTGGGTCCGTTTAGGAGGTCTGCCAGGTCTGGAGCTAAAAGATGAACACACAATGTCAGACAAGCATTTGATTTTTGGTTACGTGCAACAACCCATCTAGAAGCCAATGCACTGCTTGCACATTACAAGTTGCAGTGTAGACAGTTTTGTTGATTATAATGGGAATGCTGTAGTTTTACTGCATTATGTCACTCACTTGAAGAGTAGACATGGTAAAGAATGATTAGAAACTACCAAGTAGGTCTAAGGATAGTTGCTAGTTGTCCTGTTCAGATTTTGCTGAAAAGCTGATAATAGGTTGTTTCACTCCATACAGAGCATGCTGCCACAAATGTCAACTTCTACTCTAACAATAATGAAAGAACAGCTTTTTTGTAGCCAAGACTTATCGCCAAGTACAGTACTGTATGCTTATAAATACACAAATTGGCCTACTCTAAATGGTTAAGAAGTAAAAAGTGACTAGCTATTTAACTATTTCTTAAAAAAATGAAGGAAGGATAAGTACACACTCACACATCCATTTCTGTTCAGAGCTGAACTAATCTACTATGCATACTAGCATGCGTCAGTAAATACTCTCAAGGACAGGCGCTTTTTCTGCATCTCTTGTACTCCCTCCCTTCTTCTCTCTCTCTCTCTCTCTCTCTCTAATTAGATCACATAGTAGACTCATCTCCCTTTTCCATAATCAGCCGATTGTTTGCTCATGTTTAATGCATGCTGCACACCTTGTTACCTGCTATTGTGCATTCATGTGCAATTTAAATTTGTTGAGTTTACAGTACATGTGCTAAAATCAGCCACGGCTCTCTGTAGCACACACAGATAACATCTGATTTAACTTGAGGTGTTTATATAGACAACCAGGTTTACCAATTGAGTCTAAATGGGAAGTAGGTTATGGACGATTTTCAATTGTTTGACTCAACACGGTCTCTCTGACCATCTCTGTCTTTACCTACTGAAGCGGAAGTTGGATGTTAAGGAAACCTTAAATGGAAAGAACGTAATCATTTAGTTGAGCAATCTAGAAAAAAAATCCTCTATTTCACACAGAGCCTTCGCTCACACCTCCCCCAGTGCTTGTGAGCGCCAATCATCCTTCATAAAATATTAAAGTCCCCATCGTTTGCCCTTTTAAAATCTCCCACTCTCAATTCCCTAATTGTAGTGTTTCTTTATCTGTCCACTGCAGAGAGTAAATAAATGAACAGAATAGCTATTTTATCACAGCGCCTGACCTTTGAAATGGGAGAGGATTATCACAGGTTTATTTCTCACCCGTTCTCTCACTCTACACACACACAGAGAGAGAGAGAGAGAGAGAGAGAGAGAGAGAGAGAGAGAGAGAGAGAGAGAGAGAGAGAGAGAGAGAGAGAGAGTGTGTGTGTGTGACAGAGAAGATGAATGCTGTTGTAGGCTACACACGGAGGAAAATGGGCCAGACATGATGCTTTTTGTCTATCTATTAATTTATCTAAAAATAGGTTAAAATTAAATTCACACATATAACATATAACTTAATTACACCTCATCTATAATTAAATGTTTTGTATTTTTGAAATAAAATTGCTTTTAAAAAGCTTTAGTGGGCTTAAAGAAAAAAAAATGCCAGGGTTAAAAAAATGCCTTGTGACAGGGAACATTCTCAGAAATTTGGCTAATGTTATGGCAAGGTTTTCACTGTTATGGACAAACATTCATTCAGTAATGTTAATAGAATGTTTGTTTAGAGTTATCTGGTCTGCTCATTGTTCATGGAATGTGTTTTCTCAAACGTTTTAGTTGGGTGTATGTTGATTTTAAATGTTACTATTTGTTTCATTCCCACAGTAACATTCCCATAATGTTTTCAAAATGCTAAAATGGAATGTTTTCTTAACACTCACATAACCATTTTACCATTACCTCACAAAACATGAAAGAAAAAAAATACTTTCAGAGAGAACATTCAGAAATATTTTTTTCATAACTTACCATGAACATTAACCATGAAAAAAGAAAAGAAAAAAAATCTTGTCTGCAGGGGTACTGTCCTAATATCAGAACAAAGAATAACATTTCTTTGAAAATTAAAACATAACAAAAATGAAAATTCAGATTTTAAAATGTGATACAACTCTCTTAATGATCTTAATGATACAAAATCTTAATGATATTTAAGTATTATTCATTTAAAAAAAAGAAAAAACAAACTTTTTGTATTGGTTATACCAACTGACATTTTTTGTCATTAAATTAACTTTTTTAAAATGGCAAACAAGTTTTTTTGTTTTTTTTTAAACATGAAATAACATAAAAGTATTTCAATTTGGCACGAATTTTCCTTTTCTTTATCATGGGCTTTATATTATTTGCCTTGACCAAATGACAACAATGTGACATGAATCCCATCTATGATTCCAGATTTGAGATCCAGGTGGACATTCCTTCTAGTCTTTTCTATCTGTGGTCTTTGTTTTCCTCTTTAACAACAACCAGTTAAATCCCACACGGTTTTATACAAACTCCACATGCACTTATCTGCGCAAAACAATCGTTCTGATTTTGTTTACAATAAGAGCAAACTCTGAGAGAGACGTGACTAATGATGCAGTTCTGGTGAAGGACTGTCTTCTCTCTTCCAACAGCCATGCTGAATGCCTAACAGGCTGACATTTTTAATAATTCCTAATGGGCGATATTTTAATTAAACTGATACTGATGGAATCAGATTAAATGCGGTTAAGCCGTGCAGCGGAAATGACTCAAGAAATTCAAAGAGAGATCAGGAGATAAGGCACCATTTAAACCTCTCTCTCTCCCTGTATGATTCATTAACTACGACCCCTTCCGTTCGCAAAATGAAGAGTTTTTTATCACTGCAATTTTTCTAGATACTTCATTTGAGACTCAAGAGGACAGATGTGCACAGGAAACAAGACTTAAGATTAACAAGGTAGTCTATGAAATAGAGAGAGAGAGAGAGAGAGAGAGAGAGAGAGAGAGAGAGAGAGAAACAAAAATGCAACGTACAACTCAGGGTGCCTTTGAGGACATTTAATTAAAATCTAATCCTGCATTCATTAAGGCTCACATAAATTAAGCTGTCATTCATACAGATTTATGGATTCTCATTTGCATACCACATACAATTCATCAATTACTGGGGTGTGAAAGGGGCACAACCCCCTCTGGGCTGCCCATTGCCACACAAACAACAACAAAAACAGAGGAAAGGAAAAGGGGTCTAATTCTCCTGTTTTCCACTGACAAACATTCAGATGTACTTTTCAATTATGTCCAATTGAAGCTGTAAATAGAGACTGATCTGTGACCACAACACAAATAGATAAGAGAGGGTGGTCAAATCAGGAGGTACAGTATTTCAGAGAGGAAACTAATTAATTTAGATTACAGAAACAATAAAAAATGGAACAAAAAGAGACATAAACCATAGTCCATTCTCTCTATAATAACTACCCGTTTAACTATAAACCTGTCGTTCTGGATATGCTGAAGAAAAAAATGAGAACCATATTAATATTCAGGGTTAATGAAGCAAAGAAAAAGACTGTGTGTGTGTGTGTTTCCATCCATTAGCAGAGACGGTCTCTTTCGGACAAGTGAATTTTATCAGGTGGAGATTTATAAATAGTGGTTTTTTCTAATAAGTTTACATGATCTCCTGTTTTAGCATTACAATCAAGAGTTTAAGACATTGCATTATGGTGGGTGTTTAGCTAGTTGTATAAGTGTCGGCTGCACTGACTATATCAGATGAGAACAAATCTTTAACTGTATTCAGGTTAATGGCACTGCAATGACACTATTGTCTTCTGTAGAGAAGACTTTGAAACAGGGGCGTAATTTGCGGGTGGGACGGGTGGGACATGTCCCCACCACTTTTTGCCAGGGTCGAAATTGTCCCCACCACTTTTTAAAAGCCCTCGCAGCACAGATAGCTAACAGTAGAAATAAATATAACATCTCCAACTGGCAGACCATTCATTTCGTTCATTTGTAAAATAAAATAAGTGATCTAGCCCTTAAATACGTTGTTTTTTTAAATCAAGTGATCAAAGTGCTCCTTGCCGCCTGGGATCGATGGCGCGTTACAGTGTATCTCGTGGCTCACGCACAGTCTTCACATGCATGTGCGAATCCGTTTCGGAGACTATTTGTTCATTCCGGGGCAGAGCATGTGAGCGGATCTTGGACAGAGCGCAGAGGGGCATTTTTAAAAGGACGGAGCGTCGCCCTATATCCCGCTTCAATTTCGGTCCGCTCACACAACGAGTCTGACTCCACGTCTTTTCCCGGCTAAAGAAGCTTGCTCGCATTTTAAAACTTTTATGTATATTTTTGTTTATATAATTTTTATTCATATTATTAGCCTAATAATATGAATAAAAATTATATAAACAAAAATATACATAAAAGTTTTAAAAGTATAAATTAACTATTAGGCCAGAATTTTGATAACTGATTTTTTGCAGAACGCGCACGATTAAAATTTAAATTGGCTTATAGCCTATCCATTGTACACACAAACTGCTGTACAATTAAACGAATAAATTATTAGATATCATTATAATAATATTATAATTAAACTGATGTAAAATAATGTAAATGTAATGTAATAATATTAGGTCAATTTATTAGTTTAATTTTACAGGACTTTCTGTGCACTATTCCACTGGACATGTTGTAAAGTCGGATCTATGTTTTTATTCACGTGTCACGTGATTCATTCATTTCCTACACATGTCCCACCCACTTTTAAGTTACGCCACTGCTTTGAAAGTTTAAAACATTGACATATTTGAACTGAATTGAATCGACACTGAACTAAATTGAGCCAAATAAAGACACTATTGTATTCTGTAGAGATGACTTTGAAGTCATCAATTGATATAACTTTGCAAGATTGACACAGTTATTGAACTGAACTGAACTGACTCAAAATGAATAATAACTGCTGTCCTCTGTAGAGGTGCTTTATGGCTGCTGCTGAATTTGCTTCATAATTGATGATATTATGTGGTTTATTACTGTGAAGCTACTTTGAAACAATCTGAATTATAAACTGTAAATGTAACACGAATTACACCTTATGAGCTAATACAAAATGAAGACAACTTGAAACAAATGGGGAAATATTTAGATGCTCTTTGATTGAAAAAAGCCTAACGGAAAGGATAAGAGCAAACATCCTTTATTCTGGACTCAAACAGGAAGTTCCTTTATGAAGGGGCGTAATCGGAGCTCTATCGCAGTGAAAGACTGAACCCAAATAGTCCACTGTTTGTGTTTCAATCTGCGGCTCTCTGTGATGAATGAAATGTAAATAAGTGTTGTGGCCCCTGCAGGGGACGAAGAAAGAAGGGGAGAGAAAAGACAGACAGAGACCAAACATCTGTCCCACACACACACACACGGCAACATTCTTGTTCCAAAAGCATACGTGCACACATACAAATATTCACATGCACAGGAAATAACAGGAATGGAAAAAAGCAGTACTGTAAACATTTTACAAACAGACTGCTTCCTCAAACAGACATGACATACACATTCACAGTCACACACAAACAACCACACCAACATACTTCAAGAAGATCAGTCAGCGAGTCAGTTAAGATTGTGTGTTACAGTCATATTCTCTTTGACATATCATCTTGCTTTGACAAGCCTGTTTATATTATAAATAAAAATGCATACTCATAACAGATTATGCTCACAATTACAACAACAAATGATTGATGAAATTATATTTCATTTGCAAAGCAATCAGTTTATATTAAACACTATTTAGAGGATCATGTAAACACGTTTAAATGTGTTGATGAAAAATGTATGGTCTGAAAAAACCTAATAAACGTAACAAATGGAAACATGGGATTGTGTAGCCAAACACACTGGGCGGAAACTAATGGTGAGCAAAGGATGAGTGTAATGGCCTCATTGTGTTGACTTGTATGTTAGTAAATATGTACCGTACAAAGTGAACCATTACACTACCATGTCTTTTTGTGTGAGACTTTTCATCAGGTCATTTTAAAACATGTCAGACTAAGCTGAAGTTCAACTAGTTTTGAGAGACT
>JAQIUQ010004830.1:0-56465 GCA_030378365.1 Hybognathus amarus
GCGGAAGCTTATGTAGCAAGTTGGGAAGAGAAATATTAAATTTATTTTTATATGATGAACTTCCCAAACAATTCTTTCATGAAGTTAAGAGATTTTCGGGTTCATGTTGTATAATAAATATTTGTTAAGGTGTTTTGTTAAGTGGGACTCTTATCAGTGTTGCGCGCTATGCCGTCAGAGAGTGCGTGAGTTGCGTCAGCCTCAGATTGCAAATGGACGCTGGCGAGGCGGAGACGCACATTTTCTCTTCTCTCTCTTCTACCGAAATATTGTGTTTAACGTGGAGAGAGGTTGGCGCGACAGAGAAAATACTAATCAGATTGTCCCATGTGATTCCAGGGGAATAAACTCAGTCGTTTTGAAGCCATCCTGCTGTCTGCTGTGTGGATTTTCTTATGTACAGAACTGGATCTGTTACATAAAACTGGTGCCGTGACCTTCTTGGATACAACTGATCAGCCACAGCCGATCGCCGGGTGTTGTTCGTTTACGTGGAACTGTTGCTGTGCCTTTCCTGGATTCTGAAAGCCGTCCGCAGTCGTCTGCCAGGTGCCAAGCCGTGGATTGAGTCCTGCCTTCCAGTGTCCGCTAATGAACTTTTTTTTGTTTCATACAGTTCTCTTACATTCTTAACATTGACTTTCCAAATCAGACATTGAATTACTAAGACATTGAATCAATTTATTTTGTTATATGCTGGTGACCTGTATGGATGGTAAAATGTTCAGTATGTCTACACCAGTCTTGGGGAGGGGTAGAGGCTTCATCAGCTCAGATGGTGTTGTGAGACGTAAAGAAAACGACCAAAATTGCGACATCAATTTAGGCTTTTCACAAATGGAGGAAAAAGTCAATGCTGGTGCTTCATCTTTTATGCCTACCCCAATCCGTGATGATTCTCGTTTGCAGATAACAGAGCTTCTTGAGGAGCTTGGTAGCCAGATTGGCGATAGTATTTTGGACCGGCTCTTAGCTGATCGTAGTCCTTCTGCTCTGGGGCGTCAGACTGCTCCCGAGCCAGCTAAAAGCGATCAAGCTAGCACTACACTTGACTTATCCAGGGTGAGTCTGATTGTACGTTCTGACAATAGAGGCCCTCCTATTTTCCGTGGTGATGGTACGGATAAACATACTATTCATGAGTGGATAGAGTTAATGGAGGTTTACTTAATGAAGTGTGATAGCCCGAAACCAGAGCATGCCAATGAGGTTCTGAACCACCTGTTGGGTAGAGCTAAAAACATTGTAAAAGTAGGGCTAAAAAGTAATCACTCACCTGACATGATTGTTACCCCTGAAACCATTTACAAAATGCTTTTACGCTATTTCAGTGAGAGCCCAGAGTCTTGTCTTCCACTGGCAGATTTCTACTCTACAATGCCATATCCTAAAGAAAGCCCTGTCGACTATTGGGTCCGTCTCAATAATGCGGCCAAAATCGCTGATAATCACTTGCAGAAACAGGGCAGTCGAATGAAGAACATGTCTCAGGAAATTGCAATGATGTTCATTAGAAACTGCCCTAATGTTGAACTTTCTAGCGTGTTCAGGTACAAGCCTATCACGAAGTGGTCATCAGCGGAAGTGCAAGAAGCAATTGATGAGCATCAAAGGGAGCTGAGAATGAGGAAACCACATTCTTACTCTGTCCCTGGCAATTCGTTCCAAGTAGCAACTGCCGCCGTCAGCCACACAGAGACCACTACCGTCGACAACACAGCAGTTAACTCAGCAGCGTGCATTCCCGGTGTCCATAACGCAAAGCCTGAGATCGCCACAGTGCCTCCACACATGGCCTTGACTGACACAGGTACATTAGAGCGAGTGCTCAGCATGCTGGAAAGGGTGCTCGACTGCACTAATGCACAGGCTGCTCCTGATAGACCGCAAATGACTTCTTGGTCTCGTCCATCAAGATGTCGTGTTTTGTGGTGAGAGAACCCATTCCACACGGTCACACTGCATGTCTGAGAAAGATGTCTAAACTGCTTAGACATCCTTTTCCTTTTCTATACCGACGTTCTCAGTCAATGACAGCATTCCTTTGAGGGCGCTGTTAGACAGTGGCTCTATGGCTTGCACCATCAGTGAAGTTGCGGAATCTCGCTTATTGGATGCAGGTATGTCTCTGGATCAATGTGAGATGCAGGCCAATATTATGTTGGTTGGATGTGGTGGTGTTCAGGTTGCACCGAAATGTATATATCAACTGAAGATGAGAGTGTACGAGTATGAAGTCAGTGTACCCACGCTGGTTGTTACAGGACAACGGGATGACTTGATACTGGGCACCAATGTCCTTAAATTCATCTTGAGCCAGTTTAAGCAGAAACCGACATACTGGAGTGTTGTAAATAGGCCTGAATCAACAAAAGATGATGAGGTTGAGCAGTTCCTTAATGTGCTTTCTGGTCTTAACAGATGGAGAGCAGGGTTGGGTATCGTTTCAATTTTAACGATTCTGTTACCGATTCCGATTCTGCTTATTCGAATCCGGTTCTTAACGATTCTTGGTTTCGATTCCAATATTTATTGGAGAGAAAAAGGAGAGCAAATACTTCTAAAAAATAATAATTTAAAAAAATCTACCTTTTATTGTTGTCACATTTAGGCTGTTACCAGTAAAACTGTGACAATGCGTCTTAATTTACAATATGTATAACAGTTTAAGGAATTAGCATGAAAAACAATTACAAAAATATTTCATTTTAACTCAAAAAAACAGAACATAACAAAATATGTAGCCTAACAGACCTACCTAATTATAGTTTACTGAGGCATAATGTTTCTGATTTGCTTTAAGACAGGTGAATATCAAAGAAGGATCAAATCCATTGATATTGCATATTAGTGCAAATGTTTTGCATAAATGAAGGTGACTGTAGCAAAAGGATGTAACCCTTTCACCACAAATCGTGACATTCAAACACTCTCTCCTTGCTCATCTTTCCCTTCATGGCTAAAGTGAATGAAGTCTCTACAAATAAAGATTATGTTAATTACATTATTAGACCAATAGGAAGCAGCAAGTGAGTGTTAAATGTATTTTTTTTTCATTAAATCGTTCAATCAAAAGATTCGTTCAGAAATGGTGAATCATCCATTAACTAATAAGTATTTATGGAGTATCAAACAAGTATTCATAAAAAATAATAATACATAGATTCGAGTCATTAATTGTCTGATGTCATGATCTCCATTTTAAACATGACACAACAAGAACTATTTTAAACAAAACTGGTTCTCATTTTATCCAGAATTATGCGGCTCTTGTTTGAAGAGGAATGTCTGCTCATCTGTGTTTTGTACCTGAGTGTAAGGGACTGCTATTGCTGCTGCTAGTAGCTTTATCATGGTGTGTAGAAACCTGTGGTACCGTACGGCTGCTGATAGATCGCACCGAATCAAATGCGGTGCGTGCATTCCTTCAAATTGACCCCGTGTTGAAGCAAATGTTTCATCATACTGGAGGTGCATCATTTGAAAAGCTTAAAAGTTTGCCGCTGCTCTGCCATCGTAAATATTTAACTTGCAACGCTTGCAACGCATGTGCGCCGCGGCAGGCAGGTCCTGGCAGATCAATGCAACAGTAAACAAATGCTCACTTCCATTCACAACGCGCGTGCGCGTGAGCGAGCATCAAAGTAAAGGAATTCGATAAGAGGAATCGAAATGCGCGTGTCTTATCGAATCCCGGTTTTTGGCATTTTGGAATCGGTTCTAAAATGGAACCGGTTCTCGATACCCAACCCTAATGGAGAGGTGATGAAATGCCCGACATCATTGGCACGGCCAAACTGGTTCAAGCGGTCACGCTGCTGCCAAGGCAGGAGCACCTGGTGTGGGCCAAGCTCCCTCCTAAAACGCCTATTTCAGAAGGCAGTGCGGTGTTGATTGAGCCAACTAAGTCACCAACCCATAAGAAGGATGTCATCGTGGGACGTGTGGTGGTTTCTATGACTGCTGACAGGTGGGTGCCAGTTAGGATGCTTAACCCAACCAACAAGCCCATCACCTTAAAAAGAAATTCTAAAGTAGTCAACGTTTCTCCATGTGTGGCATTGGAAGATTTGGAAATGGATGTGGATCGAACTTTTGAGACTGTTACAGCTCAGAGTCAAACTGTACTTGACTATTCACACAACCCAGACTTCAAGAACATCTTACAGAAAATGGGATTGAGTGACTTAGACATTGATTCTTGCGAAGCGTCACTTCAATGGAAAAGTCAGTTATTGCACTTGGTCCAGAAGTATGAACATGTATTCTCAAAGCACAAACTTGACTGCGGGAGAGCTAGAGACTTTGTGCATCGGATCCATCTGTCTGACCACCGGCCTTTCCGCTTGCCTTATCGGCGTGTGCCGCCAGGGCACTACCAGAAGTTACGACAAGTACTGTCTGAGATGGAAGAGCGTGATCTCATTCGTAAATCCAGCAGCGAGTGGGCCTCTCCCTTGGTTCTTGTGTGGAAGAAGAGTGGAGACCTACGTATCTGCGTTGATTACCGCTGGCTAAATTCACGCACTATTAAGGACGCACACCCTCTTCCTCACCAAGCCGATTGTCTCGCTGCTCTGGGAGGGAATGCGTTGTTCAGCGCAATGGACCTTACATCTGGCTTTTACAACATCTCCATGTGTGAGGAAGACAAGAAATTTACAGCTTTTACCACACCTCTAGGGCTCTATGAGTTCAATCGTCTTCCACAGGGACTATGTAACAGCCCAGCGAGTTTCATGCGGCTTATGATGAGTATTTTCGCGACCAAAACTTCCTTACACTGCTTTGTTATTTGGATGACCTTCTGGTGGTAGCTCCCAACGAAGAGAAGGCTTTGGAAAGGTTGGAGATGGTTTTCGAGAGATTGAGTGCTCACGGGTTGAAGTTGGCGCCAAAGAAATGTTACTTTCTTAGAAGGAGTGTCAGGTTCCTTGGCCATGTTGTGAATGAACATGGAGTTCCGACTGATCCCGATAAAATTGCTGCCATTACAGCTGTCACCGAAAAGGATCTCATCATGGATGATGGGGTATCACCTTCCCAAAGAAAGATAAAATCCTTTTTGGGTATGGTCATGTATTACCGACGGTTCATCCCTAACTGTTCCAGCATCGCCAAACCACTCTTCACGCTGAACCGCTGCAGCCAAAGGGAAAAAGGGATTCTCAAGGGGTCGTGCTGTTTTTAGGAAACTCAGCCCGTCAGATTGGACTAGAGAATGTGTCTTATCCTTTGAACAGCTTAAGTCAGCTCTTGTGGACTCTGTAGTGTTGGCGCACCTCCATTTCACCCGGCCATTTATCCTCTCTACAGATGCCTCCTTGGACGGTATAGGGGCAGTATTGTCACAAGTCCTCGAAGGAGAGTCCAAGGCACGACCTGTTGCCTTTGCGAGTAAGGCTCTTACACGAGCTCAGTCCAACTACCCTGCGCACCGTCTTGAGTTTCTGGCGCTAAAATGGTCGGTCTGCGATAAATTTAGCCATTGGCTAAAGGGACATACTTTCACAGTCTGGACGGACAATAATCCGTTGACCTACATTTTAACGAAACCAAAATTAGACGCGTGCGAACAGAGGTGGGTAGCTAAGCTGGCCCCGGTACACCTTTGACATCAAGTACATACCGGGCACCAAGAATGTGGTTGCCGATGCTCTGAGCCGTCAGCCGTTTGTCCCCAGTCTTGTGAGTCGTAGATTAGTAGCAGAACCCTACAATCTTCTACTTGAACAGTCTGAACAGATAAGGAAAGACACCATACAGGATTCCTTCAGGTTCAGCGCAAATAGCCAATGTGTTGGAAATTCAGTGGAGCAATGTTCCTTGTCTTCTGATCAGGTATCTGCTATCTTCGAAGCTCATGCAAAGTGGGACATGGGAGCAGAGGGGAGAGTTCTTTCCTGGCTTGTTCAAGACACCCAGTGGATGACGCCTGCGGGTCAGAACCCGTTACCTGTCTACTCATTGGAGGAGCTCCGAGAGAAGCAAGCAGGTGACCATGTGCTCTCTAGAGTGCTATTCTATGTGTGCCGAGGTAAGAGACCATCTCGGAGAGAAAGGGCCAAGGAACCCTATAAGGCCTTGAAACTGTTGAAGCAATGGGACAGATTAAAGCTGTTGGATGGCATCCTGTACCGTATCTGCAAGGACCCAGTGACTAAGTTTACACGTTACCAGTTCGTAGTTCCTGATTCACTGGTCAGTGAAGTATTGTGCGGTGTCCACGACGAGGCAGGCCATCAAGGTCAGGGAAGAACGTTCTCTGATTCCTGTCTTTGACTAGACAGAGATTTTCTTGGGTTGGACTGGAAAGTGACACCCGTGAGTATGTGAGACGCTGTCAACGTTGTGTGGTCAGCAAAACCCCCGAACCAGAGGGAAGGGCCCCTTTAGAAAGCATTCAAACTGTCAGTCCACTCGAATTGGTCTGTATAGACTTCTGGTCTGCTGAGGATTCTTCTGGTAAGAGCGTTGATGTACTTGTTGTAACGGACCACTTCACGAAAATGGCTAATGCGTTTCCATGCAGGAACCAGTCAGCATCTCAAGTTGCTCGTCAATTATGGGACAAGTTCTTTTGTGTCTATGGATTTCCTCAAAGAATCCACTCAGACCAAGGAGCGAGCTTTGAAAGCAAGTTGATTAAGGAGCTGTTACAGATGGCTGGCGTACAAAAGTCACAAACCACGGCATATCACCCGATGGGGAATGGCCAAGTCGAGAGGTTCAATCGCACCTTGGGTAATATGATAAGGGCATTACCTCCGAGAGCCAAACAGAACTGGCCGCAAATGCTGCAAACCCTGACGTTCGCTTACAACTGTACGGCCCATGAGTCAACTGGCTTTGCTCCGTTTTTCCTTATGTATGGCCGAATTCCCAGATTGCCTGTCGATTTGATGTTCCAGAATATAGATCGCAATAACAACATCACAGACTATGACCAGTATGTGAAAAAAATTAAGGACGATCTCAAGGAGGCGATGTTACTTGCTCAAACCAACAACACTGCGAGTCAACAACGGCAAACTGAACATTACAACAGAAACGTCAAAGGCCGAGACATTGAGGAAGGAGACTATGTATTGCTCGCTAATAAAGGAGAACGTGGACGGCGCAAGTTGGCTGACAAGTGGGACTCAACCTTGCATGTTGTGGTATCTGTGGATACAAGATGTCATACTTACCGTGTGAGGAACACCAGGACCAATCAGAGAGAAGGTGGTCCACAGGAACTTGATTTTACGTGCAAATTTCTTACCTGTTGACGAGAGGGAGGATTGTGTTGAACCAGCTTTCGATGACTCTGGATCGGAATTTGAGACTACTGACTCTATGATCGACACAACTGTAAATGAATCAGAGGACGCTGGTAATGAGATTGATGGAACAGATGATGAAAGTGGAAGTCAGGGAGATGTTCAGAGTTCAAAAACTGACCCTTCTGATGGAGCAGTTCATTCTCCAGCTTGTCAATTCGAGCTCTACAATGGAAGAGGAGAACAGAGATCCAAATTTCAGATCAGGATTGGAGCATGCTCTTGATGAAACAAATGTTGAAAGTGAGAGTTGGGGAGAAGTTCAAAGTTCCGCATCTGACCCCTATGATGTGAATGTTGAAGTTGAACGTGACATGGAAGAGTCAATAACACCTGACGAAGTTCCTGGAGAAGTAATTCAGCCTTCATCTGAAAAGGCTCACACAGTCAGAACAAGGGCTGGCAGATTGGTAAAACCAGTTAATAGACTGATTCAAATTATGTCCCAGAAAGCCCTCTTACGTAGCCCTTCGCTCAACCTTCTAAGGTCAAAAGCTTCTTAAGTGGAAGTTGAGTTCCCCTTTCAAGATTATTCATTTGGGGTGCAATATTAGTGGTGATCATTTGAGTATCTTTGGAGTAGTGTTTATGGCACTTCTTTTTGCGGGTGGACACTTGAGAGTCTGGCCAACTTTCTTTTGTCACTCTCCCAGTCAATTGGGTAACATAGTTGTTGCGTGCAGATACTGTGATTGTCAGAGTGGGATCACATCCACACTCTGACAATCAATCAGTCAGTATTGACTAGTTTTGTGAAGTTCAGGGGGTGAATGTAGCAAGTTGGGAAGAGAAATATTAATTTTATTTTTATATGATGAACTTCCCAAAACAATTCTTCCATGAAGTTAAGAGATTTTCGGGTTCATGTTGTATAATAAATATTTGTTAAGGTGTTTTGTTAAGTGGGACTCTTATCAGTGTTGCGCGCTATGCCGTCAGAGAGTGCGTGAGTTGCGTCAGCCTCAGATTGCAAATGGACGCTGGCGAGGCGAGACGCACATTTTCTCTTCTCTCTCTTCCACCGAAATATTGTGTTTAACGTGGAGAGAGGTTGGCGCGACAGAGAAAATACTAATCAGATTGTCCCATGTGATTCCAGGGGAATAAACTCAGTCGTTTTGAAGCCATCCTGCTGTCTGCTGTGTGGATTTTCTTATGTACAGAACTGGATCTGTTACACTTACTCAGAAGGCGTGTGACGTGGGAACCACAGCTCAACTCCAACTCCCCTTCATGTCCTAAAGTTCTCAACAAGCCGACAAGGGACTGGACTTGGAGAGCGAATTTCTGAAAGGCTGGGACATCCCCTCGACTAACATCAGGACTATCAAGGACACTAGCTATCCTCCTCAAAGCTAACTGATGTGGCTGACCATACTTTTCACAAAGCGCTGACATAGTATCCCTGAAGGGGGTGGGTGAATTCAAATAAGCATCAGCTATCATCTTAGCTTCCTCGAGCTTGAGGTGATCTACTAGGATCTGGTACTTAAACAGCTCAGTACCATCTGGGGGTAACAGGTTCTCCAGTGCTATACGAAGACGAGTAAACTCACTAGGATCTGGGCGAGTGAATTTAGGGATCGTAGGAGGGGGACCACGATACACGGACTCAGAGGAAGGGAGTACAGGGCGCACCTTTGGTAGGGCTGGACGATTAACCGAAAATAATTCGAAACCGAAATTCAGAGCCTACAACCGACGTGATTTTACCATGTCGGTTATTTCGGTTTTTGAATACTATTAATATATCCGCCCACTGTGTGTTAACGTACTTTCCCCTTAAACATAGTAGTCACGTCACTCCACCCCATCCAGTCAGCGACATTGAAACAACATGAGCCCCTTTCACACAGCGCGTTGATCCCGGGAAATTGCCAGAACAAACACCTGTGTGAGCGCAAACACGGCCCGGGATTGGTGCCGCCAGGTTGGGGACAGAGCTGTGTTCAGTCCATGGTTCAGTCAGGAAGCGCGCGCTGTGTGAACAAAAGCCGTAATGTAATCAATGTCGCGTTGCAGCCTAATGATGCCGTTTAAGCCGGGATCGTTCGCCAGCGTGAAACGGTACGTAATGCGCTGAGTTTATTATCGAATCAGAGAAATAAATGCGCAAGCGTGGTTTTTCGAAAAGAAATCGCAACTCATAAGCAAACTATAGACGCTGCTGAGACATGTCAAGTGTCTTTGCGGGTAACTTGTGTGTGAACGCACTCTCTGATTCCTAGAATACTGAGTCGACTCAGCAACAGGAGCTGCTTTTACCAAAGAAACACGCAAAAAAAGAGAGAGAGAGAGAGAGAGAGAGAGAGAGACAGACAAACACCCAGCAACAAGTGCCTCCACTCCACAAAGCAGCTCGCGATAACACAGGCATTTACAGATGCCATACAATATGAAAAGGATTAGTTTTTTAGTTTTATACAAGTTATATTTTACTTTTTAGATGGCAATATTTACAATAATTTATTTTATTTACAAAAATAACTATTTTCTACATTTTTTATTATTTTAAAATATTTAATAAGCATTAAAAGCTATGTGTGTTTCCTTATTTTAGAATCTCAAAGATTATGCACTAAAAAAATACATACATATTTACAGAATAAGCCTTGCCAGTGACATATGAGAAAGAAAAAAAATCGTTCAATAATCGTAATCGAGGTGACTTGTTCGATTAATCGTGATTATGATTTTAGCCCAAATCGTTACAGCCCTAACCTTTGGCTTTGTCTGAGGAAGGGGAAGCCGGTGACTGAGGATAAGCAGGTGCCGGCTGGTGATGGGCAGTCAAGGGCATGGCGCTAGGGGTGAGCATCTCTCTAAGGTCCTGAGGAGTAGGAGGTGGAGGGAACTCACCAGCCTCTGGAACACTAGGCCGAGATGGGCGTAATCGAGTTGTGGTGTGCTCAAAGGGATATTGCTGAGACTCTGATACCACAGGCCGATAAGAAGTAGCTGTGTCGTACAAATCCAGATTACCAAACTGTCTAGTTAAGGCTACCTCAGGCTCAGGCCAAGGCGGCGGAGGAAGATCAGGGTAAGGACCACCATCGACTCCAGGAGTTGACACACAGGGTTGCACTGAAGGATTAGCCTGCCATGGGTGCCCTGAGGATGGCGGTTGGCCTCTGGCTTGGCCAAGGTCTGATCGAAAGGACTGTGCTGCTAGGACTTAACTCGCGAACTTCGGCCTGAACCACTCTCAACTCTCTCAGGTCCTCTCGGAAGGCGGCACGCTCTTGGCGCAGATGCTGTAGCTCGCTGACGTGGGCGGAAACAACTGAATCAGCCGTTGAAGAAGAGGAATGAGGTGACTGAGGGCACACAGCAGGCTGGGTAGACTGATGTCTGTACGACTGGCTCTGCAAGCTACCTGGATGTACACGGCCATTATTAGGAGGGGTAACACCTGGCTGAAAGGACAAGGACCAAGGCGAGACTGGGACCATTGTATGTCTGGGTCCACCTCTAGGAAACTGCACCTCATATTGCTCTAGGTAGGCTGGAGGACGAGTAAGTCGCTTAGGGCGTGCTCCAGCAATAATCTCCTCATCAGAATCCATCATATCAGAAAGGAACACTCATCCGGCTCGAAGGACCACAATGTTTAGAAGGATTTGACTGTCTGCGTCTGATTTTAATTAGATGAGTGAACCCCTCTGGGTGCCTGTCAGAGCACAGTTTAATATAAGGATGAGGAGACAGTTGAGCAGGTTTAGATGATATATTAATATAAGTCCATAGAGGTACAGGTGTGTTACAGGTGTTACAAGCAGTAGAGGAATTAGTCTGGAAAACAAGAAATACCATAAAGGGATAATGAATAACAAGTTAAACTGGGCATATACAATATTACACATCCAGTTGTACATAAAGGAAGCCAAAGCAGATTAAATCCTCATCATTAACACTTCTCCATAGAATATACAATTCAATGAAGGAAAATAAGGCATCACATTGTGAATTATAGACCAAAAAGATATGATTAAGAGCACACGTCCAATTTACATTACTCATCTGATATAAAAAGCTCAGAATCTTGAATTATTATTACAAAGGAATGATAAACTCCCTTCAAGAAACTAAAACAGTGTTATACATCCGAATAAAGAAGAATAATCACATATATAACCAAGTCACTAAGCTAAACTAAGAGAAATAATAGCTGAGGGCATGTCTGGACAAGCGTCCGTGAGGCAGAGATAAATAACTAAACATTTCGATCTCTAAACTATATAAACTCTTTAAACTCAAACATAAGGCAACATGCTTACTTGTAGGTCAATGACTAACACCTCAATGAAACGTAATCAGCAAACATCACAGGTAACAATGTCCCCTCAGCGATCGGCGCAACATAACTGTTCAGCAGACAGCAGCTGTTTCACTCACAAGCGCTCAGTCCGAAAACGGCTTTCAGTGTCAGAATAAAAGTCCTCTCTTAAAGGAGCCTTTACAACACAAATAAATATATATATTTGCAAATAAAAACACATCATCTATAATTATAGATGATGGTTGAGTCTTAAGCTCTATAATTATAGATGATGGTTGACTCTTAAGCTCTATAATTATAGATGATGGTTGAGTCTTAAGCTCTATAATTATAGATGATGGTTGAGTCTTAAGCTCTATAATTATAGATGAAGGTTGAGTCTTAAGCTCTATAATTATAGATGATGGTTGAGTCTTAAGCTCTATAATTATAGATGATGGTTGAGTCTTAAGCTCTATAATTATAGATGATGGTTGAGTCTTAAGCTCTATAATAATAGATGATGGTTGAGTCTTGAGTCTTAAGATCTATAATAATTGATTCTTAAGCTCTATAATAAAAGATGATGATTGATATAACAACTATTGATAACAATTTTATTTAAACGGGGACAAAGAGCTGAGGTGGGAGTTGAACCTTAACTTCAGCACATCCTTACCTTCACAGAACATGTGGCTAAACACATGTTCTTGGCTGATGGGTTGTGCTGGAGACATGGGTTTGATCCCCACCTCAGCATGATTTATTGTAAAATCACAGGGAGAGTCAAGAGTGAAATATAAGTTCCAGCACATGGCTCAGCAAGAGATCTGTGGCTCACAGGTATAGCGCTGCCTCACGGGTTCAGAGGTTGCTGGTTTCGATCCCAGCTGGGTATGTGTGAATATGTACATTCAAAGGCTTTCCTTTAGTAAATGAGATTTGAGCATTAAATTGGTGTGATTATATCAAACAAAGTAGCCAAAACACAAGTTCTCAGTGTGAAAGCCACAGTGGTGCAGTGGTTAAACACATGTTCTGTGAAGGTAAGGAGGCACTGAAGTTAAGGTTCAAATCCCACATCAGCTATTTGTCCCCATAATTTAAATAAAATTTTTATAGATCGTTGTTATATCAAACAAAGTAGCCAAAACACCAGTTCTCAGTGTGAAAGCCACAGTGGTGCAGTGGTTGAACACACGTTCTCGGCTGATGGGTTGCACTGGAGACAGGGGTTCGAGTTCCCACCTCAGCATGATTTATTGTAAAATCACAGGAAGAGTGAAATATAAGTTCCAGCACATGTCTCAGCAAGAGATCTGTGGCTCACAGGTAAGAGCGCTGCCTCACGGGTTCAGAGGTTGCTGGTTTGATCCCAGCCGTGTCTGTGCGATACGAGTGTGTGAATATGTACATTCAAAGGCTTTCCTTTAGTAAAAGACATTTGAGCGTTAAATTGGTGTGATTATATAAAACAAAGTAGCCACAACACAAGTTCTCAGTGTGAAAGCCGCAGTGGTTAAACACATGTTCTGTGAAGGTAAGGATGCACTGAAGTTAAGGTTCAAATCCCACATCAGCTATTTGTCCCCATAATTTAAATAAAATTTTTATAGATCGTTGTTATATCAAACAAAGTAGCCAAAACACCAGTTCGCATTGTGAAAGCCACAGTGGTGCAGTGGTTGAACACACGTTCTCGGCTGATGGGTTGCACTGGAGACAGGGGTTCGATCCCCACCTCAGCATGATTTATTGTAAAATCACAGGAAGAGTGAAGAGTGAAATATAAGTTCCAGCACATTTCTCAGCAAGAGATCTGTGGCTCACAGGTAAGAGCGCTGCCTCACGGGTTCAGAGGTTGCTGGTTCAATCCCAGCCGGGTCTGTGCGATACGAGTGTGTGAATATGTACATTCAAAGGCTTTCCTTTAGTAAATGAGATTTGAACGTTAAATTGGTGTGATTATATCAAACAAAGTAGCCAAAACACGAGTTCTCAGTGTGAAAGCCACAGTGGTGCAGTTGTTAA
Source organism: Hybognathus amarus (assembly GCA_030378365.1). Lineage (NCBI taxonomy): Eukaryota > Metazoa > Chordata > Actinopteri > Cypriniformes > Leuciscidae > Hybognathus > Hybognathus amarus. Next base: position 13,612 of record JAQIUQ010004830.1, read on the forward strand.
ACACATGTTCTGTGAAGGTAAGGATGCACTGAAGTTAAGGTTCAAATCCCACATCAGCTATTTGTCCCCATAATTTAAATAAAATTGTTATAGATCGTTGTTATATCAAACAAAGTGGCCAAAACACCAGTTCTCAGTGTGAAAGCCACAGTGGTGCAGTGGCTGAACACACGTTCTCGGCTGATGGGTTGCACTGGAGACAGGGGTTCGATCCCCACCTCAGCATGATTTATTGTAAAATCACAGGAAGAGTGAAGAGTGAAATATAAGTTCCAGCACATGTCTCAGCAAGAGATCTGTGGCTCACAGGTAAGAGCACTGCCTCATGGGTTCAGAGGTTGCTGGTTCGATCCCAGCCAGATCTCCGCGATACGAGTGAATGCTGTATGTGTGAAGGGGCGGGGATGATTCGGGTCCCCCCGAACCCCCCCACAATGTACAGCAGGGGTTATGCTTCTTTATTCAAAAAAAATTTAGCTGTCTAAAAATTTTGCACCGCCATCCCTTCCCCACCTACTTAGGTTCCCATCATTTGCTTTTTAAAGGGGTCACCCTCCAAAAAAAAATGATGGGAACCTACATGTTAAGCACAGTAAAACAAGCATGTACATTACCTGTCCATCAGCAGACGTCCATCATTACAGTCAACGTCTGTCCACACGTCCCACAGCTCTGCTTCTGATGACTGGATGTAATGGTCCAAACACATTCCTTCTGTAAGGAAAGACATAACAAAAAAAAAAAAGATTACTTTTAGAAATACTCAATATTCTACACCTATAAATGAGACTAAAATAAAATTAACTTCAACTGTCAGAAGGACAGCTCATGAAGAACCAATCATGTACAGAAAGGAATGTACAAATTCAGAGGAACAGTTCAGAAGAAACGTTAATAATAAAGATTGAGAAGATTGTGCTCCATTTTTGGAATACTTAAATACATTTTTTTTTTGGAATACTTGATGCGGCCCGGCCTGACCCATACTCTATCTCCAGCGGCCCCCAGTTAATTTGAGTTTGAGACCCCTGGTCTAAATACTGAGTAAGACACAAAATAGATGCAAGGGTGAGTATTATTCACATAAGAAAAAGGTTAAAAAAATACATTCATCAATGAATACATGAGAGGAAATCACACATATCATGACCAGAGTCCAAACATTTCAACATAGAAGGAACAAATCACATATCAACAACACTAGCAGAACAAAAGTTCTTATCTGGATGGGCATCAAAGTCCTTTCTGCTGTACTTATAAGCACGACAGTCGGAAAACGCAATGGTTGGAGTTAGTCCGATATAATTGATCATAAACCATGAGAACAACTAGACATTTCCCATTGTCCACCAACCCTGAAGATAACGAGGAGGATAACGTGCGCTCGTGAGATGTGAATAAGGTGATAAGGTGAAGCGCGACCAGTAGGCAATATGTACATTGAAGACAAGAAAATGGTTTGTGTTTGTGTTTCTTCCAGAAACAACATACTATATGAGATTCTGCACAGTTCAGCGCACATCGATCGACGTTCGTAGATCGACTGGTAGAGACTATATTTCAAAGATGGCTTCTTCCTGTATTCGCGAAGTTGACTCTGTGTATAAAATATCTTCTTATTAAACTGTATGGATACTGACAAAGTTCTCTATGCTTCGGTTTGAATGTAGGGACCCTTATTATACTACTGTGTAACTGTGGGGCTATTTTGAGCCTTGTTAGTGGTGATAACAAGCGATTTTTATTTGTCATTACTCTATGCCCAATATACTAGCGTTATACTAGCATTATAAGCTAAACTGTTTTTAGAGATAAAACTATTTACATTTGGCAATCATGAAAACAAATCTCAGATAACGGTTGACTAGGCAACAATGTGTAATTAGACCAAAGGTTTTTTTTGCACCGGAGTCGTCCTATAAGAGTGGCACACAAGCACCATGTCCCCAAACCAATCTAACTTCTTCTATCATTGCCTTACTGATATCCTAGATCAATAAGCACACTACCTCCCCCTAGTGTCAGGTCTAAGCCTTACATACCAGAGGACAACTATTGTGACAGGTCAAGACTATTACATATCCTCCCCCTCAGAAAAAGGCTATTTATACCCATAACATGGCTTCAGATTTTGTACATGTAAATTTTCCACAATATCAGGATTATCAATGTACCTCACAGAACAATTAACAGGTCCAAGTACTTTTACCACCTTGGCAGGGCCTTTCCATTTTGCTGCCAACTTAGCCATATACCCTTTGTCTGCTCTGGAAAGAGGATGGGTCCGGACCCAAACCACATCTCCCACCAAAAACTGCACTGATTTATGCCGCTGATTATAGTACCTTTGCTGTTTTTCCTGGGCTCGTTCAGCGTTTGCTTTCTCCAAGTCGTTGAGTTGCTGTTGTCTGTCAAGAAGAACATATGCAGGGTTATCTGGATCAGGGGGGTTGTGGATGGCTCTTTCTATGGGTCCTTTCAATTTTCGTCCCCAATGCAACCTCTGCAGGGGTGAAACCTGTACTCTCAGGCCATGCACTATTAAGAGCAAAACGAAACTCTGCTATCCATTTGTCCCATAGTCGATGTTGATCACCAACATAAGAAGCAATCATTGTTTTGAGGTTCAGATTAACCCTTTCGGTAAGGTTGGTTTGTGGGTGGTAAGCGGTTGTTAATTTCTGAATAACCCCCCATTGCTTGCAGACTGAACTGAGTAATTGAGATGTGAACTGTACCCCTCTGTCTGATACCAAGTATGTAGGTGTACCCCATCTGGTAAAATCTCCTCCACAAGAATCCGAGCTATTTGTGGCGTCTTGGCTGTGCGCAATGTGCGAAACAATTCTACCCATTTAGAGCAATTATCAACAACCACAAAGAGGTATTCATTTTGTTTACTGCTCTTAGGGAAGGGTCCCATTAAATCCACTCCCAACATATACCCAGGTTCGAACAACAGGAGTGGATTGGAGATGACCAGTCACCTTGGTTGTTGTGGGTTTGTATTTTTGACAGGTAGTACATTCTTTGCAATACTTCCACACGTCATTTCTCACATTAGGCCAATATGCAATCTCCAGTAATTTTAACAAGGTCTTCAATCTCCCCAGATGTCCACTAATGGGACTGTCATGTATGTAGTGTAACATAGCTTCACGTTGACTGGATGGGATCATCAGTTGGAATTTTTACCCTTGTTGTCCTTTTGGTAGACTACGGAGCAGAAAACCATTCTTCATCACGTAGTGGATTCGGGTAGGATCAGCAACTTCATTGCACTGTGCCTTGGTAATCAGTTCTTGTAACTCTGGGTCATTTTGTTGATCCTTGGCAATTTGTGTTCGATCTACTTGCAAGTTGCTTGGTAATACATCAGTGGCTTTCATTACTGCAATCATTTCCTGAGGAGTATGGTTGTTATGCACTCTAGACAATACGTCAGGCACTACATTGCATTGACCTTTACGATACTTTATTGTGAAGTGAAAGCCTTGTAATCTCAATGTCCAACAGGTAAGGCGTGATGAAGGCTTAGGGGGCTGAAAGACCCATGTCAGCGCAGAATGGTCTGTTATAACTGTAAATGGTCGACCCTCCAAATATGGCCTCCACTTTTCTACAGCCCAGATTACAGCTAAACATTCCTTTTCAGACACAGAGTATGCCTTCTCTGCTCCTCGTAATAAACGTGAGGCATAGGCGATGACCTTTTCTTCACCTGCTGTTTCCTGAGTAAGCACCGCACCTAACCCAAACTCACTAGCATCTGTTTGCACTGTGAAAGGATTATTGAAATCGGGAGGTGACTATAAATCCTGTTTTATAGTGTCGAATGCATGTTGACATTGTTCTGACCATAGCCAAGTGGAATTCTTTTGTTTCAGGGCATGAAGTGGGGCAGCTTTCTCAGAGAAATGAGAAATATAGCGGTGGTACCAACCAGGTACCAATACCAGTCCAAGGAATCTTTGCACGTCTTTGATTGACTGAGGGGTTGGAAAAGAAGTAACTGCTTCCACTTTTGCAGGATCTGTTTTTATTCCACTGCTTGACACAATGTGCCCTAAGAAAGTGAGAGTCTGTTGCATGAAGTTACACTTGTTCAAGTTGAGGGTTAGACCAGCTTTATGGAGACAATGGAAAATTTGCTGCAGGTGGCAAAGATGTTCTTCCTCATTCTTGGAGAACACCACAATGTCATCAATGTAAATGAAACAGCACTTACCATTGATTTCTCTAAGAGCCTGTTCCATTAGTCTCTGGAAAGTTGCAGCAGCATTTTTAAGCCCGAAAGGAAGACGGCAAAATTCGTATAGCCCAGACGAAGTGACAAAGGCAGTTTTCTGGATGCTGTCAGGCGCCATTTCCACCTGCCAGTATCCGCTTTTTAGGTCAAGTGTACTGAATATTGTGGCACCATGCAAGGATTCCAGAATATCTTGGATCGGTGGCATAGGGTATGCATCAAGGTGAGTTTTAGCATTCAAACCACGATAGTCCACACACAATCTTGAACTACCATCCTTCTTAGGCACGACTACGACAGGGGCTGCCCATGGAGAAGCTGATGGCCTGACAATCTTCTTGGTTAGTAGATTACTGATTTCAGATTCAATGAACTGCTGCTGGTCTAGAGACACTTTATATGGGTGTTTTCTGACTGGAACTTCATCAGTTGTGAGGATTTGGTGTTTTACCAGGTTGGAATGTCCTATTTCATAAGTGCATACAGCAGGCCATTGCAGCATTAACTTTTCCAATTGGGTTCTGACCTGAACACTAGTATTAGCCTGTTGAACTAGTTTTTGGATGGACATTTGTGTTTCATTGGATGTAGGATGGATGGGTACGGCTATATAAAAATGTACTGTCGCTTGGGATTCATGTGGTAAAAAAGGGAAAGTTTCTTCAGTTTTTCCTTCTCTAGCTGGTATGATGTATTGCGATCTATGAAAGTCTAAAGTCAATCCAGAATCCATCAGAAAATCCATCCCTAGGATGATTGGCACAGTCAAATCCTCATCACTCATTATGTATAACGTTAGCTCCATCTTATTTCCTTGGATCTCACACTTCCAAGTCACTCTCCCAATTGCAGTCTGCTGCTGTCCATTGGCGAGAAGAAATGCTTGACCACCACTGGACTGATATGACTCGTTCTTGCCAATCTGTTCCCAGGTTGACTTTTTAATGAGAGATAGCGTACTACCAGTATCTTCCATAGCTGTACAGTATCGATCTTGTAAAATAATAGGGATGGTGACAGTCTTGACTCCAGTTATGGCTGAATCATTGAAAGTTTGAACTATGGTGGTATTAGTATGACAAGGTCCTACTTGGAGACAACGAGCTGATTGAACTTTCTTCTTTTGATCAGCTGTATTAACTTGACTCCAATACCTCTTAGACTCTTCAAAATCCCTTTCAATTTGTGTGCCAATCCTCACTAATTCAGCAACATCCTTCACGGTCCCTCTTAACAGACTAGCTAGACGAGGGTTACAGTTTCTTAACACAGCCTGCACAATGTCTCTCTCACTCATTCCACTTTTCCATTTCATACATAATGCTCGATACCGGTAAGCAAAGTCCCGAATAGATTCCTTAACTCCTTGTTTCCTTTCCTGTAATCTTCTCATAGCTACATCTTTGTAGTCTTCACTTAAGAAGGACTGCAAGAAAACTTCTCGAAACTGCTTCCAACTCCTCACGTTTTGACGCTCTGCCAGCCACCAGTCTTTAGCGGTACCTTTGAGGACAGCAGTCAAAGCAGCCATAATTTCTCTACTATCATTGTTGTTGTTATTGGTGTAGCTTGGTCCTGTTCACTTTCCCATTCAATTGGGGGTGGAGGTAGAAACCTTTCCTGTGCATCATCTAAACTATTTTCCCTTTCCTCCTCTTCTTCTTCATCAATGTACAAGTTGCTGAATGTGTGCATTAACTCACCCACTGGGTCTCTTGGCTTAATAAATGGCTCAGATGAGAAATCCAGTTCAGGACCATATTCATCCTCTCCCAGAGCAGCTTTACTTGCCATACTGAAACATCTGAAATACCCACTAAACACAAGAGAATATAGATGCCTACAGGTCCCTGTTCGGGCGCCAATATGTAATAGTGTTGCACGGTGCACTCGATACTTCAAAAGTATCGCGATACTCGGAAATTAAAAACCTCACGATACCTACATTTATTAGTATCGATACTTTTATGAATGACCACGTTCCAGATTTGTAAGAGACGTATTTCATGTTGGTGTGTGCCACGCACGCTTCCAGTCTCTCCCTATGAGCGTCTGTGTTTCTCCTCACGAACGCAGCAAAGAAGCTGCAGCTGTCACGAGACAAACACTACCGCGAGACGGCTGCATGCGCGAGCACACGTGATACAGTGGCCGCCTGTCAGTAGCGGAGTGGCAATCCGGAGAGTCGGATCTCTCCCGGAGGGCCGGTAGTGTTTCGAGGTCGCGAGGGCCGGTCTGATAGTTATACATTGCAAGTTATTAGCAACACAATCTAGCGGCCTGAACACAATAGTCTCTGCAACGGCGATAGTTTGAAGCGCGCGTCCATGTAGACGGTGCGCGACTGGGCGAGCCGCAAAAGACACTGTATCCATGCAACTGATAGCAGCGAAAAAGAGCGCTCTGCTTGATTTAAAAAAACAACAACAACAGATTTTAGCGCTAGATCTCTTATTTAATAGTGAACTAAATGAATTATCTGCTAGTTAACTGGAGATGTTTCATTTATTTTTGTATTAGGTGTACAACTTTCCCCCCAACTTTCATAGATAGCATAAATAATTTGCAAGCTGCTAAAATAAAGGATACAAAACATCAGCAAAATGATCTATCGGCTATATGATTATAATCAGAGCATGTGCATGTCAGTGATTTATTTATATTAGGTTATTACAGCATTAAAGAGCACAGACCTATGCAAAGGAGGTGCATGTGAAACGCCTTGTAAGAAATACTTTCCTTTTCAGGAAAAGTATCGAAAAAGTATCGAAATCGCAATACTTGACTTGGTATCGGTATCGAAACAATAATTTTGGTATCGTGACAACACTAATATGTAACAATTCGTCTAGTATGCACACTCAGACTAATTGGCACAACATTTTTGTTAGGGAGGAACCGCCAGCTAAGCTCTGTGTTAGTCTAAATACTGAGTAAGACACAAAATAGATGCAAGGGTGAGTATTATTCACATAAGAAAAAGGTTAAAAAAATACATTCATCAATGAATACATGAGAGGAAATCACACATATCATGACCAGAGTCCAAACATTTCAACATAGAAGGAACAAATCACATATCAACAACACTAGCAGAACAAAAGTTCTTATCTGGATGGGCATCAAAGTCCTTTCTGCTGTACTTATAAGTACGACAGTCAGAAAACGCAATGGTTGGAGTCAGTCCAATATAATTCATCATAAACCATGAGAACAACTAGACATTTCCCATTGTCCATCAACCCAGAAGATAACGAGGAGGTAGCAGTAGGGTGTCCTCAGGTTAAACAGTTCTTTTGATGAACAATCCTCCTGGATATTATCAGTAAGGACTAAAGAGTCATTCTACAAACAAACAAAAATCATCATCATACTATAAGTGAATCCACAGAGATCAAAAATAACCTTGAATAAAACAAACACCAAATCTTACATTGACTGAGCAGAAAATCCCATAGATTCCCAGTCTGGACTCTTAAAGGACAACTCCGGCGCAAAATGAACCTTTGGTCTAATTACACATTGTTACCAAGTCAACCGTTATCTGAGATTTGTTTTCATGATTGCCGAATGTAAATAGTTTTATCTATAAATACATTTTAGCCTATAATGCTAGTATAACGCTAGCATATAGGGCATAGAGTAATGACAAATAAAAATCGCTTGTTTTTACCACTTAACAAGGCTCAAAATAGCCCCATAGTAACACAGTAGCATAATAAGCAGGGTTCGTACACCTTTTCCAAGGTCAAATTCAAGCACTTTTCAAGCACTTTCAAGGTCCATTTTTTATGTTTTTTCCAGGACCTTATCCACCGTAAATTACAAACCAATACAAAGTAAAAAAAATATTATTTTGCAGTTTTTCCACATTAAAAGAGATAGTATGAAATAAACAGGCAAAATTGTGTTTCGTAATAGCAGAAGGATCAGATATTGAAGCAAAACACAGGTTTTATTTTTCAAAATGTTGTTAGAGGATTTGATCCAAATGACATGCAGTAGGGGTGGGCGGTATGACCAAAATTCTGTTTCACGGTATGACTAATTTTATTTCATGGTAACGATATATTTCATCGAAAATAGTTATTTATTTATACATGTAGTTATTCTCCAAAAATCATCATAAATGGCTTTGTATACTAAATTAACCCAAATTTACTTCAGAAATGAAAAGTTCTTCTCCTTCTTTGACTTTTATTTGGCAAATAATTTATTTGGTGCCAAATAAAAGTTTAATTGCACCAATTTTTATTTAGGTGCAATTAAACTTTAAATAAAATGTTGCTGAATAATTTTTCAATCTAATGTTATTGCTTTACCTTATCAATCAGTTTATAATATCTAAATATTTTATTTTGAACTATTCTATTCATAATAGCTAATTTAGTAACTTCCTTTTAATTTGGTAGGATAATATTAGCAATACTATTATGTTTAAATGTGTTCCCCGGTAAATGTTTTGCCACGTCTGCTTATTAGCCTATAGACCTTATGTAGCCCCGCCCTTTTTCAGTGCTGCGCTCGTTGTCTTTTGCCTTCCGGTCTGTATTTTCACAGTTATCTTTCATAGGCATTAATGAACTGCTCGTAAAAAAAATCCTGGTCTACATTTGTTAAGACATCTACTTTACAATACTTATGATAAACATTACAATGCTCAGGATAACTTTTGTTAACTGACTTCCGGTATGGCGACGAGCTGAGTGAATGCACGTTAATCTGCTCCTCTATCCTGTTGACTAATTCCTTCTTAAAATTGGTTTGGAAAGGGTACAAAACCTCCATTTTTATAGATAAACTAAAGGTAATGCCGTTGCTCTCAGAAGAAAGTCGGTCAGGGGCGGAATGAAACCCTTCAAGCTAAATTATCTGACTTTACGAGTGCTAACGTTAACGTTAGCAAGAAAGCCGCGGCTAACCTCGGAAGCCATGGACTTCGACGAGACTAGCTCGACTCCTGAGGAAAATCGTCCGACAAAAGTAATGATACGGCGGAAGGAGGATCCGGACATATGGCAGCTTCCATTCTGACTGCTATAAACGATATGAAAACTGAGTTTTCCACCAGGTTTAATGGCATATTGTCCGCGATTGAAAGTGTCAGGAAAGATATCACTGACTGTGCAGAGCGTGTCACCGAGGCAGAAACAAGGATTTCGACAACTGAAGATAACATCACCTCGCTCCAAACAAGTTTGTGCCCTAGAAAATAAAAACAAGGACATGGAGGAAAAACTTTTGGACCTGGAGATCGAGATCAAGGCGCTCCAATCTGAGGCTGGTCAATTTGCCTGAGGGAGCGGAGGGGGACGGCGCGTGTGCCTTTTGGAGAGCTGGCTACCGGACGCACTGGAACTGCCGTTTGGGCGCACCCAAACTAACAGTGGAGAGGGCTCATAGAATCAGACCAGGAACACACAATAACCCCTCACCCCGAAAATGAAGTTTTTGGACTTCAGGGATAAAGAACTGGTGACGAAAGCAGCCAAGACAAAAAGAGAGGTGCGTTACAAGAATCATACAGTGAGATTTTACCAAGACGGCAGGTGTTCACAAGAAGCAAAAGCAGTTTGACGAGGTGAGACGGCAGCTCCGTTTAATGGGTCTCCGATATGGCATCATCCCTCCTGCCCGACTGCTGGTGACATATAAAGAACGGCCTCACATCTTTAACAAACATGTCGAGGTGGAGGATTTCGTCAACGGATCAGGTCAGAAGGCGGACCGGACTGATCTATGAGTAAACGACTTGGAATGTGGCGGTTTACAAAGTAGAAGGTATCAGAGGACGTGAAATGAATGGCTCATGACTGAGCCGAGCTAACACAAACTACAAAGTTAAATATATATTTTTTTGTTTAATATGTTTAAGGCCTTTTCTCAGAGTTTATAGTTACTGTTAAGTTATTTTTATCTCCTTTCTCTGTGCACCTTAAGTCTAAGTGCTTTAAGTATTTGCTTTTTATTTAATTTTCTGTTCTTTATAAAAAATACTATGGGGTAAAATGTATCTCTTACTCAACTTTAAGGTAATTATGATTATACTACACTATTTATTTTGGGTTTGGATTCTCTTAGAACAATATGGTGCCTTCACAGAGTTAAATTTGATTTAGTTCATGGTAAAAGGAGGTTTATGAAAGAAATTTGTAAAGTTTAATTATGGTAGCATGGAGCGTAAGATTAATGTTATTAGCTGTTTATCTTCTGTTAGCCCAGTGATACTGTCTTAACCTCAGGTTAACAGTTAACAGCTATCTGGAAGTCTTAAGATTATAAGGGGAGGGTTTCAGGCTAAGTGTCCTGAATATGGGTGTTGGGCTGAGTATAGTGTGCATCAGTAATATTATTTATCTCAGTTTTTGGTTTGGTTCATTTTTATTTTTTACAAGCTTCTTAAAGGTTTGGAGAGTACAACTATACAAACTATGCAAAATGTCTAGTGAGATAAAAATTAAAATTACTTCATGGAACTGCAGGGGGTTACGAAAACTTAAGAAAACTAAACAAGTCATAAACAGGATCAAATTAATGCAGTCTAATATTGTGTTTCTTCAAGAAACACACCTGATGTACGACGAGGAATTGAGAATCAGGAGGAGATGGAGAGGCAAGGTTTTTTTCGGCATCGTTTAACTCTCAGGCTAGGGGTGTCACTATTTTAGTGCACAAGTCAATAACTTTCCAGGTGAATAAGGTTATCAACGACAAATTTGGACGATACCTTATTATTCAAGGAATTTTACTAAAAGAGCAAATTATCTTGGCGAACATATATGCACCAAATATAGATGATCCCAACTTTTTTCAAAACTTTTTTCTTATTTTATCCAATCTTCCTGGTAAATGTGTGGTGGCGGGCGATTTTAATTGTGCATTAGACCCGGCAAAGGATAGGAGCTCTGGAGCTGTAGATTCTCACAGTCGTAGCAGGCTAACTATACATCACTTTATGAAAGAATTGAATCTAATAGATATCTGGAGGGAAGAAAATCCTGACGATCTAAAGTTTTCGTGTTACTCTGGCACACACAAGTCCTATTCAAGAATTGATTTCTTCTTGATATCTGCAGTTAAGGCACAAAATCAAGGAATGTACTTATAATGCTATCCTAATTTCAGATCATGCTCCTAATTCATTGGCATATCAAGACTCAAAGCTAGTTAAAGATGCTAGGATTTGGTGTTGTAAACAAAAGTGGCTGATGGACCCGGATTTGTCTCTTTCTGGATGAACAAATCGAGTTCTATTTTGAAACTAATACAACAGAAACTTCAGCAAGTACAAGATGGGAGGCCTTTAAGGCTTATATTAGAGGTCAAATAATTAACATCACAAGTTCTAAAGCTAGATCGACTTTTGAGAAGGCAAAAAATTTAGAGACAAATATAACGGAAATGGAAAATGAATATTATCAAACAAAGTCAACAGAATCTCATCAAAAGCTATCGCTACTTAGAGAACAATATAACGAATTATCGGCATCAAGAGCGGTGGCCAGTCTGTTGCGACTTAAACACGATCAGGGTGAAAAACCTGGGAAAGTTCTTGCTTGGCGTCTTAAGCAGCTACAGAGCGAAAAAGTTATAATCTCACTGCTGAGCGATCAGGGAGAACCCATTGTAGATCCAACAGAGATTAATGAAACCTTCAAGACATTTTATGAGGGTCTTTATAGTTCCGAAATGATTAATGACAATTCTGAACTTAAAGCATTTTTAAATAGTATAAATATCCCCATGATACCAGAAATTCTTAAGGCAAATTTGGGAAAAGATATTACTGTTGAGGAAATTTCTCTAGCAATTGACAGCATTAAAGCAGGGAAAACTCCCGGACCTGATGGTCTCCCAATTGAAATCTATAAAAAATGTAAAAATAAATTGTTAACTCCAATTTTTGAAATGTTTATAGAGTCCTTCGGAAATGGTACCTTGCCGTCATTCGTTAAGAGGAGCATTAATTACTCTGCTTCCGAAGGCAGGTAAACCAACTAACAAATGTGAAAACTGGAGACCTATTAGCCTGCTAAATGCAGATTTGAAAATACTAAGATTTTAGCAAAAAGAATCGAAGACATAATAACTACAATAATTGGGAAGGACCAGAACAGGTTTATTCGTGGCAGACAAGGCTTCCATCATGTCAGAAGGATCTTAAATATTCTTTATCATCAGAAGGAGGCCCCAGATACTGCTTTGCTGTCACTAGATGCTGAAAAAGCATTTGACAGAGTGGAATGGTCATATTTGTTTGAGGTTTTGGCCCGCTTTGGTTTGGGTGAGACGTTTTGTAATTGGATAAGATTACTTTACAAGGAACCATATGCACAAATTTTAACTAACAGTAATATCTAAAAAATTATAAAAATAAAGAGAGGGTGTAGACAAGGGGACCCTTTGTCTCCATTGCTGTTCATTATGGCAATTGAACCCCTTGCAATTGCAGTGAGGTCACATGATAGCATTTCTGGAATAACTATAGGACGGACGGAGCATCGTTTAGCTTTATATGTAGACGACATAATTGTTTCTCAAAATATGAATAAATTTATCCCTCACTTTGTGAGATTTGATTAGGATCTCAACTAGAAAGATTAATAAAACCTAAAAACATCTATTATGCATTTAAATCAAGTAGACAGGGAAAATCCAACTCAGGAGATTATATCTTAGGCTTGTCAATTGCTTGGATTTAGACATTCAAATTGTTCCATTGCTTACATTATATAATAAAGTAAATATAGACCACTATGAAAGGTCTTAAATTCTTTAGATATGGTCAACTTCTCTACCAATGTCGTTAATGGGGAAGATAAATACTCAAAATGAATGTATATCTTCTAACTGTTGTTTTTGTTTGAATTCTGCCTTTGCTTTTTACTAAACAATCATTCTCCAGTCTAAACAGTCTTCATTAAGTTTCTATGGAAGATATACGTCTAGAATAGACCTTCACCTGTTGTACATTGCCACTATAGTGCTTATGTCAAATCAATTATATGGTGGTAATGCCACACTGGTAGTGCAATGAACAACAATGATGTTCAGCCATATTTGTGTTCACCATAGGAGAATGTGCCACTTTAGAAATGTAATGACTTCAGCTGTTGCCTTTGCCCATTTACCTGTATTGCTAAAATCCAGAAACTTGTAACCTTAAAATATCAATGCATAATTGGATGCCAAAATATAGTGAATGTGCTACATGCTAAAGATATTTCAATAGCCTGCACCTGCTTCAGTTCTTAGTCCATATGGAAAAATCACTCCTTCTCTCAGGAAGGGTGAGGGGGGGTTAAAAATGTGGGCTGATCAGGGGTTTTTAAAAATAGTAGATTTCAAGCCCTGTGATTGTACACATTGATGTCTTCACGAATTGTTGTCAGTATTATAGCGCGCAGCCAGTTTTTCAATATATTTACAACTAAAGTATTCCATTAGAACTCAACAAAATCAGTCCCTGTCTATTTCAGAGCTTATCTGAAAATCCAAGATGATGTGAGGTACTACCAGTAGGGGAAGGACTTTAAAATACAAATGGAATGGGTCAATCCTCAGAATCATCAAGAATATAACTTGAGTCCTGGAGAAAGGCACCACATAGATATTTGTAGCAGGCAAAGTGAGGTCAAGGCACAAAGACAAACTGTGGAATGATCATGGCTGAAACATTTGACAACTGCTAAGGTGTGGTTGCATGACTCAACGGACTAGAAATTTAACAAGACAATTGAGTGTTTGGCATAAATGTGACAAGAGAAGGTACAGTTTCTATTGTTTGTGGCAATGCTCAACAAGAATTGGTAAGAATGACATGTATCAGGACAATTTAGATAATGATATTGAACCGAAAATATTTCTATTGGCATTACATTCATGTAATGGACCATAAGAGAATAACATATATTTTTACAATATGGCCATCTAAATTGGTGCAAACTGCTGTCCCTCATCCAAAAGATATTTGAAAGCATCTAATTATTAAAAATGACGTTCAGAAGATCCTTCAATTATCTATTTAGACCCAATACAATATTGAATACGAGTAAGTCAATATCTAAAAACATTATTAGTGGCTATTTCTAATTAGGAGTAGCTGTCCGAAAACCGTTAAAATTCACTTGTGAGGATATTGAAAATTTTTTTGGAATTTTTCCATTCTTATTCGTACATATTGATATGTTAAAGATATCAATAATATCTTATTTTTAAATCATGAAACTTTATCAAGTTAATTCCCGATTTCACGTCACGAAACAGGTGGAGAAATGGTTTGAATCTCTTGCTAGACATTTTATTATAAACATTCCTGTGTCCTCTTTATGCGCTATATGGTGAGAGATTACCCATCATTTTGAGGTAAAGGTTTGAAAACCCAAAAATTGTGCTTGAAGGAATGCTATGAAATGGTGTTTTGCGCATCAGAAACTTTTGATGTTATTCCATAAAATTTAGTTGTTATAAATTTGGATTCAAATGGAGTCTTTACCAGTCGATCTACGATGTGCCATTAATAGTTTAAGCTAGAACCCTAAAGTAGCTAAAATTGTCACTACCAAAGAGTCAATTAACATAAATCTAAGTTTTTTTGGGCTGGTGCATTATTGTTTGGTAGCCACAAAAGGCACATAAATCTTTATTTGAGGACAAATCATCGAAACAGTTGTGTAAATAATGATGATTAGATGTTTAATATGTTTGACAGGATATTTTTGTGGAATAACTCCTTAATAATTAACCTTTGGTCTGACAAAACATTGGAGTGGACAGTTGCAACTTTGGCCCTGAGATTTGTTTTCATGATAATCGGTAATTAAGAGTTTTATCTCAAACTGTTTAGCCGTATAATGCCAAACATGGCATTTACTAAGAAAAATAAATTGTGATTTTATACCACTAACAAGGTTAAAATAGCCCTTAGATGTATATATAACATATTAGGTTATATGAAAAAATGAACATTTAGAAATTTTGGAGGTGCATATTGCCCAAGAAAGAAGAGACGTGAGAAGACAGTTCACATGTATACACAGCAGGAGCCATTTTAGATAATTTTATAAAAAGTTTATCCCTGGACGCCCATACAGTCCAGAGTTCCTTAAATCACAATATTTCAGATCATTTAGACGTGCGTTTGGGTTTGACTTATCGAGACTATATTCTAAAGATGGCTTCTTTGGGTCTGAACATTAAGGTGAATGGTCAGATCTGTATCTTCATTAGAACTGTTGTACATGACAAAGTTTCTTGAATCCCTTTGAGGCAATCTTTAGTAATGTGACTGTGTTAGTGTGGGGCTATTTCTGTAAGCCCTTGTTAGTGGTAATAATGCAGTCATTTCTTTTAATTTATGAATGCCCCCAGTACTAGCATTATACGCTTAAACAGTTTTTGAGAATATAACTCTTCAACATTTGATGATCATGAAACAAATTAGGGAACCTTATCACCATGTACCAATGTTCATGAGACCAGTCCAGCTGTGTTGCTATAGTACTGACTGCATATGTGCATCATAGTTATTTATTTATATTAACATAAAATGTGGACAGTCTTATTTAGCCATGCAATGACAATTGTGTTACCAAACATCATGTCATGTTAAATGTGTAGTTAATGAATCTAACATGGGAATGTTTTGTCAAAAATAAAGAATATCGAATTATCAATGTGAAGATGTTATGATATAGGTTTGCTTTATGCATTTTAACTAACTAATCCTTAACTTTGAAATCAAGTAATCAAACTTTATGCCTTCTAGAAAGAAAAATTGTGTTCAAATACAACAAATCATAAATTACACCTAAAAAATTATTAAAATCATAACTTATCGCATTAACTGTAAAAATATTTGTGAAAAAGAAAAGATATACATTTAGACATATAAAGTATGTAAAGGCTCATTGCTATCATAGTTTTTATAAATTATTTAATAATTGGTTTGTAGTGACAAATTGGCAGAAGAAATATTCAATATTTCAAAATAGATATGAATGAATGGATTATGAGAAAACCTACCTTGGATATTATACAATTTGCATAATTTAAAATTGTGGAAAACAAAAAATTCAAGAATGTTTGAGTCTGACTTTGCACCAATTCTGTATAATGGCCCATATAAGTTTGTTGCTGGTGAAATAACTATCGCCACTTCTGGAACAGTGTAATACCTAGCAATAGCAATGCTTTTAATATCCGACAGTAGCTTGCCCTTAGAAAGATCACATATGCATCAAGGAAAATTACCAAATTTTTGATTTATCTGGTCTTCTAGTAACTTTCTTGACAATACTGATCTGTTTGTGATGTCTGGGTTATCATAGTAATGGCATTCCATTTGTGGGGATGTTTATTAATTTGTGTGATGCATATTGATGAAAGAATGGTGCATGGTAGGTTTGTATACCCACTTTGATTAAATTATTTATTTATATTGATGTAGCATTTGTTTATTATTTATTGTAATATTTTGTTTCCTTTGTTCAATGTTCACTTGCATTTGTTATTAGGTCAAGAGGTCAAGTCTGATGGACAAATTTGTGGGTTGGTAGAGAGTTTTATGTTTTTGAGTTTACGTAATGTTATTATGTTTGGAGAAAAAGTATTGTTGGGAAACAGTATTACCTTCTGTCATACACTTTCACCAAGGAGCAGATTGCTTTTAAACTGAAAGAAATAAATATTTGACTTATATCTGACAATTATTTAGATTTACCTTATAAAAAAGATTGTGTATTTCTTTTCTGGCATATTGCCAGCTTACTACATGGTAGACCCATTCACAAATGAAATGGGCCAGCCAGCAAAAATGTTGAGATGATTAACTAGAAAAAACCTATTGCTTGGAATATTTATGTCTTTGGCTATATGCAGACCAACATGTTAAGACAAGACAAAGGCTCACTTACATACTTTTAAAAACAATATTTCAGCATTTTCAAAGGTTCTGCTCAGTGACCCTGATGAATGTTTAATGTCTAATCTGATTCCGTACTTCTTACCAGTGTTATATCCAACAACATATTTATGGATATTCCATTTATAATCATTAGGATTTTTTTCACATACCCTGCTGTGCACGAACATAGCTGTTCCGCAATTCTGTGTAGTTCTCATTTGGAATGGCTCAAGCATGTGAGGCGGCGCTGCTTGGCGCTAGAGCTTCAGCTTACAATCTTTAAGAAGTGATTCTCTAATCGGTTGCATATTATGTCTGTATACATCCCTCCAAAACATGACCAGCTTGCAGTCCCTTTTTGTCTCTGGCTTTCTCTGAGTATATTCCACTTGTTGCGAAATAGTGACGGATTATCTCTCTGGGAATGTCTGACACCAGGTGCATCCACACCATACAGACAGAGTTCGAGCCTGCGAAGCTCTGCCAGGCGTAGCAACAGTAAGTAGGGAGGGCGGGGTTTAGCGAAGGGTACCACAAGGATCAGAGGCTGTGTGATCGCTGAACAGTAAACGGGTGAAGGCTGCTGCTCAGGCACGAGCTGTGAAGCGGAGTGCCTGCAACCCCTCCAGCCAATGGACTCATTCACGTGATACAGCACTTGCCACCATTGGGGTGTAAGCTGGCTCTAGCCGGATTTCATCGCTAATAAAGCACAGCTCTTGACCAATCAGATACCAAGAGAATTCGAACTGAGACGTTGTACAAAGTAATGATATGCATGTGGAGTATCCATGTAAACAGTAGGTTAGCCTATGTGAAGAGTTCAGATGCAAAAGCCTCTAAATGCCATTTGAAACTTTCTTCTAAAATGACCATTTTTATCAAGCTTGTATATTTAAATTCAGTAAATTCACTCAAATGACAATTACTAGGTAATCTTCATTGTCATTGAAGTGAAATTACTGAACCTAAGAGACAAGCTTGCATAAAATTTTCATTATTTCTGTAGAAAATTCTATGGCATCTAGAGGCTTTTACATCTAAATCTTCATGATCTGTAAATGAACAAGCTGGGTGAAATGTGTGTCAGTTTATTAGTGCTATTATTTTTTGATGTTTAGTGACTTTAAAATCTTTGGTAACATTCTTTATATTTGAAAGGGGTGTGCATAAGACCGACATGACACTGACATAAACATGACATAACACCTGTCATGAACATGAAGGAGTCTTTATGAATGTTTATGACTGTTGTCAATAAGTGTCACTCATTCGGTACATTATGACACTTTAAATGCAAAGTTGACATTGTTTAATGTCTTTGTTATGACAGCTTGACACTAACCAAGACAAAAGTGCCTGTTATGACAACTTGACATAACCAGAAATCATAACCTGTTAACCTGTAATGTGTTATTACCCTATCATATGTTATGGTTGGTTTTAACTTTGGTTGTCATGACACCATTATAACTGTGACTATTTTTCTTGTCCCTCAGTAAAGTGGAACACATTGTACTAGTTATAAAGATGTCATTAAGGGTCATTACACTGTCAAATGCTTTACAACAGTGTCATTAATATTTCCCTTTACCTCAAGTAAAGTGGAACACGTTTGGACTAGTTATGATTTCTTTGTTAATGTCAAGTTATCATAATCAAGTACATTTTTGTCTTGGTTAATGTCACGCTGTCATGACAAAGACATTTTGTCTTTGTCAATGTCAAGTTTTCATTACAAAGACATTTTAAACAATGTCAACTTTGCATTAAAAGTGTCATAATTTACTGAATGACACTTAATGACAACAGTCATAAACATTCATAAAGATCCTTCATGTTCATGACAGGTGTTATGTCATGTTTATGACAGTGTCATGACAGCTTTATGCACACCCCTTCAAACAAAGTGTTACCAACTTCTGCTTTTAAAAGCGTTATTTTTGTTTTTAGAATGTAATGTTACAATATTAGAATGTGATGTTATTTTAACCCTTTTTACACATAATATATAGCATGCCTTACATTGGTTACATTCATTATATTAGCTATTCATAGACTTCAATATAAACATTGTTTGCAGAACAACATTGGGCAGAATGTGAAATAACTTTAAATAAAGTTTTTTTTTTTAAATAAATAGATCGTTTTTTTTATCCCCAAAAAATAAAAATACAGAGACATATAACCGGTAAAGTCAAAAAAATACTAAGATGTGATTTTTTTGTCATCGCCCAGCCCTAATGTGTAGTACATAATGAGGATAGGTGATTCACCAATAATCGTGCTGACTGCGGCTGTGAATGAGCGCCTGTTCTGCAAGGTCCAAAGCCCCATCCCATGAGGACAGGCTATCTCCTTTACCAGACACGTTCAAAGCAATCTGTCAACACATACACATGAAAATAAAACTTAGAAAATTAACCAGAGAAAAAAACCTACAGTTCAACAAGGCTCTATCAGCAGCACTAGGGTTAGTTGTCAAAATATCTGATATTTCCATATTGATAGTCGAATATGTTGGATAAAGTGCGACACTCCTTCTTCTGCAGTATGGATACCAACGACGACACATTCTCACTCTCTCTTCTCTCTGCCATGTTGTGTAAACATGCAGAATGAGATCCCGTGCATAAGCCTAGTGTAGTGTGACAGCAGCCTAATAAACCTCATGCTCTTCTGTCAATGCTAACCAAAGAACAGAGAGAAGAAAATCACTCCCACATCTTGACAGAATATACCTTTGTAATCTCTGTATTTGTTAAAATCTAGTCTGTTTAATTTTTAGAATTTGAAACTCATACAGTATTATTTTTACATTTGAGTACTTAAAATTCTGCAGTATTTACTTTTACTGAAGACTGTAAGACCCACCTAAAACTTAATAAAGCCATGTCTCTCTATTCTATTTGCAGGGCTCGACATTAAGGCTCTGTCCGCTGTCCGAGCAGCTGGATTTTTTGTAGGACAGTATGGAGAGAAAATTACTCTAGTTGTGCCCAACTGGACAAGCCTAACTTCAAACAAAATAAAATGGCCATGTTACTTCACGTCATGTGCCACTCGTGACGTCTCTCTTACAGATGCAACTGTACCGATTTGCAAAGTCAGAATGAGGCGCTGTGCTAGAGATCCCGCGCCTCTGTTCGTCAGGCAGCTCTCTTAAAGGGCCGGCTACCGGATGAAGCGTTCTGTCAGTAAAGTTAATGATAGAAACAAAGGAACAGAAGAAAATTACTCACTGCTCTTGACTAAAGAACTTGTGTAGCTTTAATAAGGAGTAAGTCGATATAGAATTTATAACTCATGCAGCGCAGACTGTTTGATGACGTTATTCAATTTCTGAATATATGTCGTAGGGCTGGGAAAAAATCGATTTGAAATAAAGTCGAGTTGGCAGGTCAAATCGATTCATATTTTCAAAAAATCGATCTTTTTAATTTTTTTCTCTCCCGCCTCTTGGGTATAGTGTAACTGACATTTTGCATTCACCAAATCTTCCTTCAGGGTTTCCACAGTTTCGGTTACGACAGTCAATACAACTGAAGACTCTCAAAGATGATTCAATGTTACCATTATTATACTTGATCTGTATATAAACGTCTATGGTTTTGCATAAAACAACTTTGTCTTGCTGGGATATTGCTGTAACTAAATCATGACGTTACTTCTGACCGGGTGTCTGTTCAGAGCAAAACACTGAGCCCAGAGCACTAGGCTGTTCTTCCACGCTGCACAGGTGATTGGAGTTGAAACTGTTAAAAGTCAAGGTTCAATGAAACGTTCCCATAGCCCAATACTGTGTCATACACAGATCAGTATTGAATTTCCCTATGTGCTTTGAACTGTTCAGTGCGGGACTGCGGAGTTGACCGCGCTGGGCTCATGTCTGGGCTGCGTGCTTGTGATTCCATGTGGCTTCAAGCGCATCATTCAGCGCTCGGAATACGCAGAAGCCGCTTCGTGCCGCGGCCCTTACGATGTGGTGGAGCCCTTCATATCATAATACTTTGCGCAGTGAAAGATTATCAATAGCCTTTCTTGTTCTGTCCTATCTGATGCATGTGCTACTGTCTCATGAAACAGCTGTGCTATTCACACTGAAAACATGAAATCTCGATGTACAGATAAGACCATGACTATTGATCCTTTTGATTTTTGCTATCTTGTTTTTCATTGAATGTACAATACAATAAGCAAGTGTGTAAAGATTCGACCAGATCTCAGATGTTACACTTGTCTGAGTATTTGTTCCCCACTGCAAGTGTTTTTCCCTGAATGTTCAGATTTTATTCAATATTGTGCACTTTGTGATTTTTCTAGACTGAATTGTACTGGCTGCGATTATCCATTAATCTAGTTTATAATACGCATTTTTTCAATAGATTATGATGATATTTTTTGGGATTTGTCTGTTTTTCTTTTTAATGAAGTTGTATTAATTACGATTGTTTTTAACACACGAACGAGTTATAATTAGTTCAACACAGAGCTATAGAAATTGTTACTCGAATAAAAGAAATAAATAGAAAAAATACGAACAGTTGAATTCGATAAATCAAGTTTTCTTCATTTAAAAATTATTTTTTTAAGGAAGAAAAAAAAAAAAAAAAAAAAAAAAAATCGCTCAGCCGGACTAATACTGTTCCTACCTGTTAGACGGTTAATTTCTATCCAGACATCAATGGCTTATTGATCATTATAGGTGTTATCAATCATTTAGTTGTTATAGCTAATTTCAGAATTATCACTAATCTGTGTGTGCATTTGGTTTAGAACCAAACAAGTTGACTCATGAAACCACTAATTCATTATGTTGCAATCGCATATACACAACCGCAATATTGACCTCAAATAATCGCAATATGATATTTTATCTAGGGCTGCACGATTTGGGGAAAATTATACATCTTTACCCGGACTTTTGTGCATGGACAAGCTGAAGCATAAATGCACTTGTCCGAGGACAAGTGCCTCAAAAAGTTAATGATGTTAAAGCCCGTGCCATTGTACTTATTTGTGCTATTGTTTGCATTTTGTTTATTTATTCCTTTATTACTGACTGTTTACTGGCCTTTTATTCCCTGAAATGTAGTTCAACAGTTCTGTTCAAACAAAGCCTCCATGTGTGGAAAATAATGAGATAACAAATGATCTGGATGGTGGCTGTAATGACATATATATATAACAGTTTTCCCTGGATATTGAAAATCAATATTTGAAGGTATTGCATCGAAATCTGAAATTTCAGTATTGTGACAAACTCTTTAGCAAACCATTAGATAAGTGTAAGCTCCCATGGGGTGTAAGTTTAAAGGGTCCTCACATTTCAAATGCTAAACTACAGTTTTCTTAATGGCCATCTGATCAATACAGACAGAGGCTCTCTAAAGCCCTTTGGGACCCATTGACTGAAGGATATTCTTTAAAACAAAGCACTGCATGGATCTCTTATGTATTTTAAACATAACAGTTTTTATGATTCTCTCATACACACACATCATGTACAATCTGACCATAGCCTTTTAATAATAAAGATCTTTCCACACGAGGCTACACAGGCCAGATTAGTCAAGCTATTTAGTCTTTATACACTTACCATCCATAACTTGGCCCGACTGTGGTGGGAAAGGTTTGGGGACCTGGATGACACCATCCTGATCCGTGTCCAGATCACATTCTGCCAAGTGAAGGCGTCTGCCCAGATCCTGGTTCCTTCAGAAAAGAAACACACATGATACATAAATAAATAATAAAAATAATTATTTGTGTTAAGTGATTTCATTCTTATTCAGTCTGATGTATTTTTATATAAACAACAAAAAATAGCACAGGCAAAAAACAAAAAGCAACTTGTGGAGAATCCAGTGACATGAATCATTTATGAGCAATATGCTGAGCAGCTATACAGAAATGAATATCACCACAATAAATAAGGTGCCGTTTACACGGTAGCTGACACGGCTGTGTGATGAATACACATTACTAGAATTAAACAGCAGCATAAGGCTTCTATCAAAAATTCAATATTCAGTCAAAAGGGTATTCAGTCTCTCTGCACTTTACTTTCCTCTAGGGTTTCTCTAAGAGCTATTACAAATTCTAGACACTAGCAGTACAAGCCAAGAACCTGGTACAGGGTTATTCAGGAAAAAAAGAATAATAATAATAAAAACACTCGACTTGCACTAAGAATGCATATTTTAGCTGAAAAAAAAGAAAGAAACAGAAGGGAATCCTCTGAGGGCTCTTTGCCATCTGCTATGCTGCCAGGGAAAGAAACTCACAGACAAATCCTACTCTCACACACTACTGAAAACAACTGTGCTGAAATCAAACAGATGCGATCAGTGATCACTCACACAAACACACACACACACAGCCTCTTCTCAGCTGCAGCAAAAAACACCAGTGACGCTAAATGAGTACCTGCAATACAGTAGTTAATGGCATGAATGTATTTTACAGTATAATTTTCAACCCATTCTTTCTAACTGATTATTCCAAGAGTATCAAGAGTACTTTCTTTTTTGGTTCAATGGTTAAATGAATACATCAAGAAAACTAAACACTATAAAGGTGTAACTAGTAGAAATCAAGTTGATTATTGATGTTGGTCTCCACAATCACTCTAAAGTCCTAACATACTGCTTCAGGATGAAGGAAAAAGCGGTCTAACAACAAAAATACCAAGCATTCAAACCTGGGGTGGAAAAAATGCAAGTTGCCACATATTTTGTCTGAATAATGAGATAGGAAGCTTTAAAGTCAATACATTCTTTTTTAGCTGCAAACGCACTAAATAACATGCATAACTCTATCTGTGGTTCATAATGGTACTTAGCAATCACAGCCTGCTATAAATATCACCCTGCCACAAACTTTGCTCCTTTTATCTCTCCAAGTATGTTTTGCCAAACTAATTGTCATTACACAGTGTATCTCTTGTTAATATAATTTAAAAATAAATAAATAAATAAATAAATAAATATAATGGTAAGTAATAGTGGATTATAATAAAAAAGAGTGCTTTGCGGATACCTTCAATATAAAAACAGTACAGTGAAAATGCCATGGCTGTGAATTAGACCAGGATTCAAAATTATTTTCAGAATAATTCTGTTAGAACTTATACGCCACATGTGCAGATAAACAATAATGCAGAAAAAATGTTGAGGTCAAATAGGCTGTCAATGTAGTTGGGCTGAATTCCTCAAGCATTTATAACTTGGGAGGAGTTTCTAATGTTCATACTTATTTCAACTCTCCTGTACAAGACATACTGAAATATTCACAAAAGAGTCCATACTCATTCGAAAGAATGAGCTTCAGAAAGTATCAAAAAAAATAAGGTGTTCAGAATTTTTTTTTTTCCAAATTCCAGAAAACCTTCACAGTTAAGAAATTGTCTTACCGAGCTAAACATTAAGAATTCACACTTTTATGGAGAGCCGAATACCGTAAGCTACAATCACAGATACCATATTAGTGGGGGAAGAGTGTCATAATCATCACAATTCTATTGTGTCCAAAGCTACGCTAACACCTAGCAAAAGCTGTTTTAACACAGTCAACTCCCAAGGAAACAAAACAATGGCATATTTAATCTCTTAGGAGACATATTATACACTGTACAGATCACCATAAGAATAAAAGGACAATGTCGAACTGCTGAGAAGGTCTGAGAAACAGCTGGAGTCTCAAAACAATACACTAACTTGCTTTGACTAGCCAGAGTAGCTGCTTAGCACAGCATCGCTGTCTCATAAACGGGTGTCGTGAAAAAACTACGTGATTAATAATCTCTCTTCAACGGACTTCAAGTTTCCGAGTGATAGATATCAGACTGTGACCAGTGAAATCGTTCTGCGGTAAAATTGATCAGTGATGTTTTCTTACCAGCTGCCTTGAAGCACTTTCCTACAGCATCCGCCATTGCTGTGGTGACGGTCCAACGCTCAAACTGTGTC
This sequence comes from Hybognathus amarus, assembly GCA_030378365.1. Classification (NCBI taxonomy): domain Eukaryota; kingdom Metazoa; phylum Chordata; class Actinopteri; order Cypriniformes; family Leuciscidae; genus Hybognathus; species Hybognathus amarus. Next base: position 38,735 of record JAQIUQ010004830.1, read on the forward strand.
GGAAATAACCAGTCACCCCGTCTCTAGGACCAAAACGCATGATGCAGGCGCTCGTACACTGCAGTCTAGACGTGACGTAGAACGCGATATTCAGCGGCGCGCGACTTAAGCTGATGAGTTTTAAGAGAATTAATTCAAGTGAGAGAATTAGTAACTCTAGAAGAGAGAATTGATAGAATGAAAAAAAAAATCCCTTATTGGTTTATGAGAGATCTGTCTATCATGGGCAGAATTGCTACTCCATTTACCCATGTTACTCTCTTTATGTTTCCTCAACTCATAAAAAGGTTAAAAAAATCTATTTTGTTTAATTTCAGATGTAAAATCAAAACTCATTATATAAAAAAAAATCTCAGATGATTAAAGAAAATAAAAATGGAGATCTAAAGCCTCTGAATGATTTGCATGGATTAAAATTGGATTGTGCAAAATATTCCGTTTTGAAGAAGATCCTTGTGTTTTTGTTTAGTAGAGCCTAAAACCAGTGATCATTTATTTTATTCGTCCAGTAATATTGAAATACTGGTGGCAGGACCTTTTAAGTTGGTTAAATATTGATATCAACACTGATATTCCATCACTAAATTTGCAAATAAAAGTAAATCCTATTTAAATTACTTTAAAAATGAATGAAGAATCTTTAAAACATTTATCCAAAAATAAAATAATCAAACCTTTGGATAATTGTATAAATCCATGTATGAGTCTCTTTCCTTTTAAGTTTGGTATAGGAATTATTTATGCCCTTTTTATTTCTTGCACCCCCTCTAAAATGGTTTTATGTGATATATACACACATGGACATTTATGATGGAGATATGATTGATTGATTGATTGATTGATTTTGTTTTATTGTTGCCTACTTGGTTTTGTAAATTTATATTGTTCAATACAAATAAAATAATAATAAAATAAATAAAATAAAAACTTGAATAATAAATTTGCATTCTAGACCTGGTCGGCAGGTCTTGGTTGCATTTGCATGTAGCCCACTGTCTTTTTAATTGATTTGGAATAAATTGTAAATAATTTTCTGCCATGATGCATCCCCTTGTTGTATGATTTATTACATATAATGTGTTATTGAATAAACAAAACCGTAGCCACTCGACTGGATCTTCTGGTCTGAGTTTAATTTATTTGTCACGTGACCGAAATCAGCAAAGGAGGCGACAAACATTGATAATTCCAGCTAATCGTGTGTTGCAGAGATTTAATTTTTACATTTTTTAAGAAAAAATATTCTATAGTCCACATTTAGGCTTTTTTGGGTGGATATGACATTTTTTTATAGGGGAAAATAACCTGCTATGTTTACACGGAAATGATTCTGAACAGAAAACGCAAAAGTGGCGTTGCGTCATCATTTTTTATTCTGCGTTTAGACAAGCGTTTTGTGTGGGAAATTCACGTGCAAATGGTGACGCAAAACTCCAGGTGGCTAGGAGTGCATACTACAGCAACACCAAGTCCACGCGCCTGCGTGCAACGTACAACCTTCACTGTCAAGCAGACTTTTGCATTTTTACCCTTTATACAGAAACGAGACGGTGGAGCGTTTTAAGATTTCCACTCTGGAGGGTGGTTTCACTTTTTTGCATTTTTAAGCCTCAAAAACGCCCCTCGCCGTGTAAACGAAGACACATCCGATAAAATATTTTTACGTTTTCACCCGCGAGCGTTCTCGTGTAAACAGGGTCTTAGACTAATAATTTTGTTATAGGCACTATATACACTCAACTAAAGGATTATTAGGAACACCTGTTCAATTTCTCATTCATGCAATTATCTAATCAACCAATCACATGGCAGTTGCTTCAATGCATTTAGGGGTGTAGTTCTGGTCAAGACAGTCTTCAAACTGAATTTCAGAATGGGGAAAAATGTGATTTAATCAATTTTGAGCGTGGCATGGTTGTTGGTGCCAGACGAGCTGGTCTGAGTATTTCACTATCTGCTCAGTTACAGGGATTTTTACACACAACCATTTCTAGGGTTTACAAAGAATGGTGTGAAAAGGGAAAAACATCCAGTATGCCGCAGTCCTGTTGGCGAAAAGCCTTGTTGATGCTAGAGGTCAGAGGAGAATGGCCGACTGATTCAAGCTGATAGAAGAGCAACTTTGACTAAAATAACCACTAGTTACAACCGAGGTATGCAGCAAAGCATTTGTGAAGCCACAACACGCACAATCTTGAGGCGGATGGGCTACAACAGCAGAAGACCCCACCGGGTACCACTCATCTCCACTACAAATAGGAAGAAGAGGCCACAATTTGCAGAGCTCACCAAAATTGGACAGTTGCCTGGTCTGATGAGTCTTGATTACTGTTGAGACATTCAGATGGTCGAATTTTGTGTAAACAGAATGAGAACATGGATCCATCATGCCTTGTTACCACTGTGCAGGCTGGTGGTGGTGGTTTAATGGTGTGGGGGATGTTTTCTTGGCACACTTTAGGCCCATTATTGCAAATTGGGCATCGTCTGAAAAGCCACAGCCTACCTGAGCACTGTTTCTGACCATAGTTCCATCCCGTTATGGCCACCATGTTCCCATCCGCTGATGGCTACTTCCAGCAGGATAATGCACCATGTCACAAAGCTTGAATCATTTCAAATTGAATTTAACATTTCTTGAACATGACAATGAGTTCACTACTGAAAATGGCCCCCACAGTCACTAGATTTCAACCCAATAGAGCATCTTTGGGATGTGGTGGAACGGGAACTTCGTGCCCTGGATGTGCATCCCACAAATCTCCATCTACTGCAAGATGCCATCCTATCAATATGGGTCAACATTTCTAAAGAATGCTTTCAGCACCTTGTTGAATCAATGCCACGTGAGAATTAAGGCAGTTCTGAAGGCAAAAGGGGGTCAAACACAGTATTAGTATAGTGTTCCTAAACAAACAAACAAACTTGTTCCTAATAATCCTTTGGGTGAGTGCATTGTTCTAATAAAATATTAATTATTTTATTTTTTCTTATACTACTTTTTATTAATCAGGGAAATTCCATGTAGCCTAGACAAAATGGTTAGCATCCAATTGTCAGGAGCCAATCAGAATCCTGAAGGGCCGCATCCGAGAACAACCCCCCGAAACCACCCATCGAACCAGAGTCCACTTATCTCGTCAAGGAGATCTTGGACTCTCGACGTCGAGGGGTCAACTAGAATATCTCATTGACTGGGAAGGAAATGGGCCAGAAGAGAGAAGTTGGGTACCTCGTAATGATGTTCTTGATCCCAGTCTGCTCCTAGAATTCCATGCTCAATTTCCTGAGAAACCTGCACCAAGACCCAGAGGCAGACCCCCATGACGTCGAGGTCCAAGGTCCGCTGGCGCGGACTCTGGAGGGGGGTAATGTCAGGAGCCAATCAGAATCCTCACAAGCCACCACGCAAAGATCACCGTCCCCAGAGTATTAATCACCAGCACCTGTTTCCACTCAGCGATCACTTCCCAGTCAGTATAAAAGCACCCAGTTCACTCACAGTCATCGTCAAGCCTCCGACAGGAAAAGACCCTTATCCAGTCTCCACTTGTCTCGCTCTGAGTCATCCTGCAGCAACGGACGTAAAGTATACTTACCTGAAAGATACTAACCTTGTTGTCCTTGTTCTGATGTTCCCAGGATACGCTCCATGACTCTCGTTCTCAGTTTCCTGGAATCTGCCATGAGTCCCGTTTCCCTCCGGATGCTCTGCAAGAGAAAGTGAAAGTATCATTGAACTGGTTAAGTCATCACCGAGTGCACATAAAGGATCTACTCACCTGGAGCCCTTCTGGAATCCCGTCAGTTCATAGACGATCTGTGGAAAGAGAAAGGAAAGTTATTGATCCATGTTATTCACTCACGTTTCTGCACAAAGAAGAGGAGTTACTCACCTGGATTCGTTCCTGCCACGCACCCTCTTCCAAGAGCACATCTGAGCACCTAAAACCTTGAAAACTTACCTTGTGTATTAAATAAAGAAAGTTTGAGTTCATCACTTACCTCTGTCTCCTGGTCTGAATCCTGACAGAAGGCTTGACCTTTAACAACAGAAAGAGGTGAAGATCAAGATGGATTCCAAACAACCTGATGTTGCTACAAATCCCCTACCAGCGCCCACTACCACAGTGCGACCTGTGTTTCCCCTGCGGGTACTTCTGGGAACACTGCTTCGTTGATTACCTGCTTTGCAAGTTCACCGTTGCGCCCAGCGCCATTCTCTGGCCGGGCGGAGGATTGCAATGGATTCCTGTTGCAGTGTTTGCTTGCTCTGGAACAGCAAGCTCAACTCTATCCCACTGAATGATCAAAAGTAGCGTTTGTCATTCAGCAACTATCTGGAGCGGCTTTGAGATGGACTGAAGTCATCCATTGTGGATGAAAGAATCACCAGTGGTGGCAACAATTCAAGAATTCGATTGAAACACTTTCAAAGAAGTTTTCGGACGACCAGCGGAGGATTCCTCGCTCGGGGAACAGCTGTTACAGTTACGTCAGGGAAGATGATCATTGTCTGAGTATTCCGTGGAATTCCGCACGCTAGCATCCAACAGTGGTTGGAATGAACGAGCGCTCATTTCCGTGTTCCGCCGAGGACTAAACCCAGCCCTGACGTCTCCAACTGGCCATCTATGACGACACCTTAGGACTCGAAAAATTCATGCAACAAGCCATGAGAGTGAATCAAAGATCCCAGAGTTGCTACACCGATCAGTCTTACTATAATCCTGTTCCTCAACCAAATGTTAAGAGCCCCACGTCCGAGAATCAAGCTGAAGAAATGCAAGTCTTCTTGCAAATTTCCCAGGCTGAACGTCTTTGGAGAAAGGAGTTAAAGTTATGCATGTATTGCGGTACCAAGGGACATTTCAGATCTCAACTGCCCCATTAGACCTGGAAATCTGATGGTAAGCTCAGTTTTAGATCACCACACTGTTTCAGCGCCCCTCACAATTCCTGTGACCCTCAGAATTGAAGGGATCTGCGTATCTGTCACAGCTATCATCGACTCGGGGTCTGCAGGAAACTTCATCTCAGGGAAACTCTGTAAGAGACTCAACCTGCGAGAAATCAACACTCCCAAATCCTACTCCATCTACGCCGTAACAGGTGAGCGAATCAACATGAAAGATGTTACTACCCAGATAAACTCCAATCAACTGTGTGTGGAAAAAATGCATCAGGAATGGTTTGAACCGTTTGTACTTCTGAACAGTCAGACTGATCTCATCCTTGGTTCGACCCTGGCTAATTCTTTACCAACCTACCATTGATTGGAAGTCTGGAAAAGTTCTGCAATGGGGGTGTCAGGGTCATATGATCCCAGATCCAGTATCTCGTCTGTCTGGCCAGCAAAAGAACCGAGAGCTCACAGTTAACTCCACGTCTATAGAGAGTCCCACTGAAAACTTGTCGACTAATATTCCAGCCTGTTATTCCAAGTTCTCCTGATATTTTTAATCCTGTCACTGCTTCCAAGTTACCACCTCACCGACCATGGGATTGTGCAATAGATCTGGTCCCTGATTAGGGTTGGGTACCGAAACTCGGTTCTAATAGGGAACCGGTTCTGACGTAAACGGTAGTAACCAGACCGAATCAGAATGAAAATTTCGGTGCCTGATTTCGATGCCTGACTCTGTGGCATGCGGTGGCATGAGGCGCACACACGCAGTCTCTCGCTGTCTCCTCTCCCTCTCCGACGTGCGCGCACTATACGGTTTATTGAAGCACTGTCTGATCTGTCTGTCTCGCATGCGCGCTTGCTTGCTCGCACTAGATTCCGGGAGATTTGAACTAATTTGCGATCATCCGGGAGCCGTTATCAATATGCGGGAGACTCCCAGAACGTCAGCTGATACGTTCTGATACGCGAGGGGATTAAACACAAGTGAAATGTACACGTGAAATGTTTGGCTGCATTTCACGTGTAAAATTACGCGTCAGAATAACGATTGTCTATGGATATAGAATCACCATTCGCGCCGCCTTGACGCTCACGTCGTCATATTATATTAGCGCGCGCATCATCTGCTCCTCAGAGTTCTCTGCCGAAAAGCAGCGCGAGATATTTGCAGCGAACGCAGCGTCCCGTTCCCTATTCAGAGAACATGGGTTACACAGAGACGTTCTCTTTCATGTTTACTCAAAGCTGCGCATAAGACACAGTGGGAACGAAATATCAAACTGCCTAAGAGCTTAACTAGTAAATGACAAAATAACATGACTAGTTAAAGCAGACAAAACATGGGAACCTGTAGCCATGTCGATATTATATTACCCTGGTAGTAATCTCTATTAATCTCCAGTATAATTACATTGTTTGATATATTGTTTTATTTGACATTATGTAAATATGAACTTTTATTTTATATTGGTTTATTTATTATTACCATTATGTTACTTGTATTTATATTGTAAGTTAATATTGTGTTCAGTTTGACCCTGTAAATAAAGGGGTATTATTTTTTTTCAAAGTGTGTGCGGTTTCGTTTTCTTAAGTACTGTTTCAAGAACCGTTTAGGTACCGGAACCGTTTAAAAAATACCGAGTAGGTACTGGTATCGAATAAAACCCAACCGATACCCAACCCTATCCCTGATGCACGACTCCCTAAGGGTCGAATTTACTCCCTGTCCATTCCAGAGCAAGAGTCAATGAAAAAATATATCCAAGAGGCGTTAGATCAAGGGTACATCTGGCCTTCCACATCACCGGCAGCAGCCATCTTCTTCTTCGTGGCCAAGAAAGATGGTGGTTTGAGACCATCCATCGATTACAGAGCCTTGAATCAGGTCACTGTGAAATTCAGCTATCCTTTACCTCTCATTCCAGTCGCTCTCGAACAACTCAGAGAGGCAAAGATGTTTACCAAGCTTGACTTACGAAGTGCCTACAATCTAATACGAATTCAGAGAAGGTGATGAGTGGAAGACAGCATTCATAACACCTGCTGGCCACTACGAACATCTTGTCATGCCATGTCAACGCTCCTTCCGTGTTCCATAGTTTCATGGACGAGAGTCCTCCGAGACTTTCTAGGGAAGTTTGTTCTGGTATATATCGATGACATCCTGATCTACTCACGGGACCCAGCCGAACACCAACACCACGTGTCTTTAGTTTTCCAACGGCTCAGAGAGTTCACCCTGTTCCTGAAAGCTGAAAAATTTACCTTTCACCAGACCACTGTCGACTTTCTGGGGTACATCCTCAGCGATCGGAGGAGCGGAAATGGACCAACAAAAGACTGAGACCATCCTGTCCTGGCCAAGTCCCACGTCAGTGAAGGAGCTTCAGAGATTCCTCGTGTTTGCAAACTTTCATAGGCGATTCATAGATCAGTACAGCCTTCTCACTGCTCCATTGACCTCCTTGTTAAAAGGGAAACCTAAGACCTTGCAATGGACCCCGGAAGCCGAGAATGCCTTTAAGTTTCTGAAGTCTGCCTTCACCAGAGCCCCTTTGCTTCATCACCCAAATCCTGATAGACCATTTGTGGTCAAAGTGGATGCGTCCACCAGAGAAACCTGAGACAATTTTACCAGAGAGTTTATTTGTAAATCCTATCCAGTGGGAAATAAACGAGCAACTCCAAGAATTGGCTCAGCAACAGCCCAGAGTTCCCGGATGTCCTCCCGGAAAGATTCATGTCCCTGAAGAATTCCGCAACGCCTCTGATTTCCTCAGTGCATTCCTCAGTAGCCACCGGACACCCAGGGATAAACAGGACACTAGTCACACATCAAGAGAAGTATTGGTGGCCCCACATGCGTCAAGATATCACCAAGGTCCCAAGAAATCTGCCCATGGGGAAACTGTTACCGTTGCCTGTCCCGAATAGACCATGGTCTCACATTGGGGTAGACTTTGTCACCGACCTTCCCGTATCAGAAGGAAATACTTGCATCCTAGTGGTCATTGACCGGTTTTCGAAAGCATGCAAGTTAATCCCATTGAAGGGGCTCCCAAACGCCTTTGATACTGCCGAGCTCCTCATGGAACATGTCTTTCGGAACTTCGGTCTTCCAGAAGACGTCGTCTCCGATAGAGGACCCCAATTCATTTCCCGAGTCTGGCGATCATACTTCACGTTAATGAATGTGACCGTGAGTCTGTCTTCCGGGTACCATCCACAAACCAACGGACAAACCGAGCGAAAATTCCAGGATATAGGTCGGTTCTTGCGTACTTTCTTCCACTCCAACCAGAACATCTGGAGTCGGTATCTCATCTGGGCAGAGTACGCACAGTGTCAAGTTTCTTCTCAGTCTCACACATCAGTTCTGCATTAAACTTGAAAAAATGCTTAGTCAACCATGGACACAGGGATCATCTCAAAAATGGCTTTTACTTTCACTCTTCATTAAAGTTGTTACAATCTTGACTTGCAGTCTTTTCTTTCCATGTCACAATACATTGGAACAGATGAGCTTCATTTGCATTTAGATTATCTTAAATTCTTTGGTAGAAAGCTTCAAGCTCAAACTAGGTTGATAACCTTTTTTTAAAAGAAAAACAGGAAGAGACAAAAAATACAAAATCTAATTATAATCGGACATTGACATCATATTACAACAATATTAACATTCTACTAGACATTTAAATTAATATATAGATTGTATATACTCTTAATCATAATCATGTAAAATGTCTCAACAGAATATAAATGAATCAAGCGTCAAGCAGTCATACCAGCAGCGTCTCGGGTTGATTAATCACTGATGCGCATCCGATTTGCGTTGAATATTTCTCTCTCGTACCTCATAACTTCCAGTTACAAAGTTTTCCCCATTTTATAAAAGGGGGAAGCTGGAAAACCCTGCACGCGACAAGCACTATTCTCATTCCTATTGTTTCTGCCTGTGTTTGGTCTCAAATGCGCTCTGAGGAATCAATCTTTAACAGGTGCGCTCGCAATTACAGTTCGGCTTTTTCCGACAGATGCCGGATGACGTCACCCAGAAGACGGCGCTTCTTCGTGCCTTTCCGTAACACCATCTATCACAGTCAATTCGGCAAAACCGAAAGAAAATTCTTCATTCACCTCTCAAGCAATATCCATAACAACAAACACGTGTTTGACTTCACACCTCCCACTTGACCTTCTTGATTCTTGAATCCAAGAGGTCACACTTACTTCTTTCCTTCCAAGTCCTTGTACTGTTCTTCCACTGGAAGCAATACAACTAATCGCCGAACATCCCTACGAATAATGGTTGATGGAATTTTAGTGACTTCACATTTGGTAATTTTCCTCATGCACGATTTCTCTGGTCCTGAACAAAAGACTGGGTGACTTGAGGAAACTCTTACTTCCACATCTCTCACAATACCTTTAGGATCAGCATTTGCCTTGATGACTCTTCCTAATTTGTATTGACTTCTCAGAGCATTCTGGTCTGCAACCCAGACAATGTCCCCTTCTGTAACATTCCTTTCCCTTGTGTGCCATTTACTCCTTACGAACAGGTTTGGTCCTGCCAACTGGCTCCACTTTTCCCAGAACTTGTTAATTTCTCCTTGGATAACCCTTAATCGCCTGTATGGGTATCCTGCAAAATTGAAATCACCTGGATCTCCTCTTGGGTTTGCTCTTCCCAGCAACAGGGAGTTCGGTGTGACATACTCCAAACAATACTCACGACTTTGAGTTTGTGCGTCTATTGGCCTTTCATTTGCCAGATTTGCTGCCATATACAGAAAAGTCTGGAATTCCCCCACGTGAAGATACCATCACCTCCTAGATTGAGAAGAGCTCTTTTCACAACACAAACAGCAGCTTCAGCCGCTCCATTCCTGTGGGGTGAGTTAGCTGGATGAAACTTCCAAACCCACTCAGTTCCATGTTTCCCGGCTTCCTCTTCAAATTCTGGTTTCTTTACTCGCTCCAAGAATTCATACAGATCTTTCAGGGCTGACTGTGCTCCCACAAAGTTCAAGCCTAGGTCTGACCACACTTTTGATGGGATGTCCTCTCAAAGCAGTGAACCTCTTGTACGACAGCAAGAAACTTTCAGTGGATTGATCGCTTACAACATCTGTGTGAACAGCCCTTGAAGCCATGCAGCAATACACAATGCCCCAAACCTTCAACCTCACCCTTTTCTTCACTTCATCCTTCACTTCATAAGGGCCAAATAGATCTACCGTAACAAACTCAAAGGGTGCAGCTGGTCCAGTCCTTTCAGGTGGGAGATCACTCATAATCTGCTTGCATTTCTTTGCCCGTGCTTTCCTGCAGATGACACAACTTTCCACCACTTTTTTGGCCAATCTCCGACCTTTCACCACCCATGCTACTCTCCTCATCCTCAGAAGTGTTCCAGCAATCTCTTCATGGTTGACATTATGCGCCTCATGAGCCAGTAGCAATGATACTCATGCTTCCATAGGTAATAGTGGAATGGTGAGTTCATCTCTTCCAAAGGCTTCATATCTTCCTCTGCACACAAGAAGTCATGTTCCTTCTTCTTTAAACACAACCAATCTGCACAGTGTAGTCTCAGGGAACTTTGTACACTTTTGTGCTGCCAAAAAGAGTGCCTTCAAAGCGTCCTCTCTTTCCTCAACTGTCAGTACAAATCCACTGACTCCAACTCTATCTTCTTTCCCAGATGCTGAATTTATATTCCTTTTCCCCAGCCATTTTCTCACGCTGCGCCACACCCAGCCAATGACTCTTGCCAACCTTGACAGACTACTGAATCTTCGACATCCACCAGTCCTCCAGTAATTAGTCTGCTCAGCATCTTACAGTGAAATGACCTCTCAACTACTGATACTTTCTTCCCTTCAGTTATCTTCTGCATTTGGGCTCTAGTCACTGCTGCAGAAAGACTTTCCTCTGGATCTTGTTAACACTTTCTCTAGCATTATCAGCAATTTCAGCTGCTGATCTCTTAGGCCATTTGTCCACTGATTCTTTAAGGAACTCTGGTCCATTTTGCCACATAGAGTCTTCATCAAGATCTTTTGAGCTTGCCCCTCGTGTGATAATGTCAGCGATGTTCAGCTTCCCTGGAATCCACCACCAATCAGCAGTTGCCCCTGTCTTCTGAATTTCTCCAATCCTGTTTGCAAAGAAAGTTTGAAACCCATAGCTGTCACGCTGAATGGCTCCCAGCACCATCTGACTGTCCACAAGATGGAACCATTTCTCCACTTTGATTCATCCATGTTTTTCAAAGTATTTCCTCAGACGTATTGCAAAGACTGCGCCACAAACTTCAGCTTTCACTGGATCTCCCTTCAGTTCTCAGGGGTGTCAGTTTGGATTTAGACTCAACCAGGCGAACATCCACTCCTTGACTGGTAATCCCACCTGAGGTATAGTACTGCACCATAGGTTTTATCACTCCCATCCGAGAACGTGACTCCCCATGGTTTTCCGTTCCAGTTTGCAGGTGTAAGACTTCTGTGGAACTTTAGTTTCTGGAGTCGCACATACTCTTCAAACAAATCAATAGCTTCTCTTCGGATTCCCTCAGAGAGCGCAGTGTCCCATGTATGTCTTGTCAGAACACCCACCTCCACCTTCCTGGAATGCTCTCCTAACGAGAATTGCGCCCTTCTGTTTTACTGGTGTAACTAGACCAAGTGGATCATAGAGTCCCGCTACTTGACTCAAAAGATGTCTCCTCGTCAATGGATTGGGTGTCTTCAACCTAACTTCCTCTTCAAGAAGATCCTGCTCAGTCCTCACTTTCCTTTTCCTTTTGGAGAAATTTACAGAAGTCATTATATACAGTCTATCCTCCTCTGGCAGGTATCCAATCCCCAGGGCTTTCTCATCCCCCTCTACCAGCTGATTAGGAAGTGTTACAGTTCTCTCAGGAGTCAGGCTTGAAACTTTGCTTGTCTTTTCAGATCCAAACCTCCCACTTCGACCAGACCAGACCCATTCCTTCAATGCGAATCCACCAGCTTCTAGGATTTCCTCAATGCCCTTTACGACTCTCAACCAGCCTCATTCGATCATTTTGAGATATGAGGATATCATCCACGTAGCTGTCTTCTTCTAGGACTCTTCGCTCCTCTTTTAAGTGAGCAAAAGCCGCCAAACCAGCAGTCTCCCTCATTGCTAGCTGCGCGATACAACCTGCAGGACGATCTCCAATGTTAACCCTGGTTATGGCATACTCTCCTATTTCTTCCTCAGGTTGTGTCTCGCCAAAGAAATCTGTGAAGATGCATTTCTCGTTCTTCCAGCCATACTGAATTGTACATTTTTCTGATGTCTCCCAACACTCCAAACACTCCTTTCCTGAATCTGAGCAGGACGGCTCTGGTAGAATTCAGCACATCAGGTCCTTTTAACAGAAGGTCGTTCATGCTCAGTCCCCTGAACTTCTGGCTGCTATTCCACACAAGACGCACAGGTGTGGTGACTGAATGTGGGTTTGGTGCAACAAGATGACTTACATACCAGACCGGACCTGTCCACTTGTCAAGCACTTCCTTTGTTAGTTTTACTGCAGCTTTTCTTTTAACCATCTCATGAACCTGTGCAGTGTAAACTTTCTTCCACTCAGGCACGCTCCCAAGCTGCCTTTCGGTCCTCAGGAATGTTGATTCTACTCCACTCCGGTTGTAAGGAAGAGAAACAGGGTCTTGGATCCATGGGTACCTTGCATCCCAATGAGGTCGATCGCTATGAGAATCCACTTGCACATAAGTAAGCCCACTCTTTATAATTTCTAGCTCTTTCTCCCTGCATTACCGCAGCAGTGGGGCTCGACAGCCTTTTAGACAAACGGTTCGGACACCGTCGGCACGTATGGTTGGGTTGCGGAGAGTTTGCGAGATAGTGATTTTCAAACACCGACTGCGGTATAATGGAAATCATTATGAACATCAGCTATGCTAATTATTTCCCATCTGCCTTTCTGCTGTTATCTCGGGACGCTTGTCCGGAAAAATGGCGTTCGTCAGGTCCAGTTTGTATCCAGCCACTCACGGGATTTCAGATGCCCAACACCTGTGAAGAGACGACTCAGACGCTGGCGATATGTTATGGCGCCGTGTTACATATAAACAATACTTATATTTAATATTTATATATAAACAATATGAATGTAAGCCAGAAGAGAACTGGCCCCGACTGAGCCCGGGTTCTCCCAAGGTTTTTTCTCCATCCAATCTGATGGAGTATTGGTTCCTTGCCACTGTCGCCTTGCTTTGCCTGCTTTTGGCTTGCTTAGTTGGGTTTATCTAACATTTAATAATATTATTGATCTGTGTTGTACTACTTTCATGTTATCACTGTGAAGCTGCTTTGATACAATCTGTATTGTGAGAAGCGCTATATAAATGAATTTGACTTGACTTGACTTGACTCCTCTGCCAAAGTCATCTCTTTCGCTCCCGGCTGACAGGTCCCGCAGTGGCAACCTCCACACTTCGGCTCGCATGCAGCTCCTATGCTATCCCAGCTCCACCATTGAAGGAATTCCTTGCCACTTGTGAATGTACTTTTTCCATCAATACAGGGAATTTTCTTTGAGATTTTGGAGGAAAACAGAGGCTCACTTTCTCCACGGACCTCTGTATACCTTGCCACAGCAGTTCTCATTGATCTTGCAAAATGTGTCTTCGACTCATAAGCCGTCATATGGATCTTATCAAACAAGTCTGGGTGTGCCCCACCTACCATTTTCCCAAGCGGGCTGTCCCAAAGGACAAGATCTCCTGAATCTTACCCTTTGTGGAGCGAGCTTTCCTTCCCGATGACTGAGAAGTAGTTCTATTTTTTCAGGCCTCTTCAGTTCTGCCAACTCGACGTCTGGAAAGAACTTTTTCAGTTGCTGTGGACTCACACTCTTATGCATTCTTGCAATCTCTTCTAGACCATAACAGACAAGTTGATGGGATTTCTCTCTTCCTGCTGATGTTCTTACTCGAATTCTGAGGAGATACCTTTTGGTTCTTACACGAATAGCCATCTTACCCACTCCATGAACAACCAGGTTGATTTCTTCTCCACTCAATCCAAGCCTGTCGGCAGCCTTGTGAGTTATATAATTTGTATCAGATGCAAGATCAATTAGAGTTCCAATGGTTTGTCCTGCATTGGTCGTCACCTCTTTAAGCATCATGATGACTGGAAGCTCCTGAAGTTCATTTTCCTCCAACAATCCTAGTTTCCCTTCTTTGGAACTTTTCCTCATAGCTCTGTTGGTAAATGCTTTCATACACCTTTCCACCATTCCAGGAGAAAGCTCAGAGAAAAATTTCTCTTGTTCCACAGTTAGTCTCCCTCCTTTTTCCCCTCCTTGATGGTGACTTTGCTTTCATGTTCAGATCTGGTCTCCCCTTTGGGACAGAAAAGGTAATGATGATCTGCAGAGCCTCCTCCTTTGCATTCCTTTCTCCTGCACAGAAATACATCTCTACACTTGCTGTCATCTTCATGATAACCCAAGCACCTTCTGCATAATCCAAGCTTCCTCAGGATTTCCTTCTTTTCTGTAAATTGCAGTTCCTTGAATTTATTGCAAAAGAAGATTTTACCTTTGTGCTTCTCAGATCCACACACACTGCACACACCTTCAAACGGAGTTATCTTTGTTGACTTAGTGAATGCATAACTTCTCTCTGGCTTTCTGTCCAGCCTTTCCACTTTTTCTGTGACTCTTAGCTGCTCAAGTCTCTCAAGGATTCCTTCCTCCTTCTTCAAAAACTCGAGAAGATTGTCAAAGTGGTTTACTGATGTAACCTCACTATCCGGAGCAGTCACCAAAGCAAGCCAGTCCCTCTTTATAAACTCAGGAAGTTTACTTTCTATGGATTTAATTACAAGAGGATTTTTTATGACCCCTGTGTCTCCAAGGTCAGTAAGATCCACTAAAGCCTTCTCTACCGTTTGGACAGAGTTCGATCACTTTGCGTGGCTGGTTTCCTCTCATCACAGGAATTCTCTCTAATTCCTCCACAATTTCCCATTGTAATCGCATAATTGTTCCCGTATCGATTTGAAGCACCCTGAAAATCTCTACAGCAGTGTTGTAAAAGGACAAACAAAGATCTTTCACAATCCTGGCATCTATTCTGTCTAATAATTGAATTTTCTTGACCTCCACAGATCCAGAAGGTTCTCCCTGCTGTTGAAGTTTTTCCCAGTCCTTCCTCCAACGATAGAAGTTTCTCTTATTTCCATCGAACACAGGCAAGCTTGCTGGTCTGAATCTCACGATGGGGTTGCTTGGAGGCATAAAAGGCAGTGCGTGTGGCATAGTGGGGTTTGGGATCAAAGCATCTTCAGCGGCCGTGCTCTAGCAAACTCACCCTTCCTTGCTTCGAGTTCATTACGATCTTCCTTTAACCTCCTCACACGTCCTTCCCAAACTTTCCTTTCAGCATCAGGGGTCCATTTCTCCCAGCTTGACAAAGCTTTTAGTGCCTCTTTAACAAGATTTTCAAGAAAGCTGAGTTGAACTTCATAGTTTTCATACTCACTGCTATCAATAGCTATGTTTGCTACTCGATCAGAAGTCTTCTCTGCTGCAGTTATTGCACCAGTCACTTCGTGCAGTCCATATCTTGACCAAAGATTAATTTGAACAATTTTTTCAACTTCATTAAACTTCTTATCACACTCACTTGCAGTTTTCTTAATATCAGCTTCCTGCTGCAATGGCTCTTCATCTTTGCTCTTATCATCCTCCATATCAGCGAGAAGTCCAGATCTGTAATCATCATTTGTCTCGAAAACCCTCCGCGCGTTGAGTGAGAGCTTTTTGAACTCTTCCTTGAGCTCCTCTTCTAATAGCCTGTGAGCTTCTCTGTTAAGGAAATTGACTTGTCTTGAGAAACTAATTTTTGCAGCAGTCCTGTCTTTTTTAAGTTGCTCAATTGGTTTCCCCACTGCTTCTTCAGCCATTTTTAACTTATCCACTTAACATTCCAACAGCATCAACAACCTTCCTGTCTTTCACCTTCTTGCTCCAATGATGCACCGTCTGAGCTTGGCCGTTCAGCACTACCTCAAATGTGAAGTCCACCACTGTTATGCTGATCTCCAAACTATGTTGATAAGCTGGGCTGTCAGCTGTGGTTATCAACTGTCAAGTTTCTTCTCGGTCTCACACATCACTTCTGCATTAAACTTGAAAAAATGCTTAGTCAACCACGGACACAGGGATCATCTCAAAAATGGCTTTTACTTTCACTCTTCATTAAAGTTGTTACAATCTTGACTTGCAGTCTTTTCTTTCCATGTCACAATACATTGGAACAGATGAGCTTCATTTGCAGTTAGATTATCTTAAATTCTTTGGTAGAAAGCTTCAAGCTCAAACTAGGTTGATAACCTTTTTTTAGTCTTTTTGCAGTCATACCAGCAGCGTCTCGGGTTGATTAATCACTGATGCGCATCCGATTTGCGTTGAATATTCTCTCTCGTACCTCATAACTTCCAGTTACAAAGCTTTCCCCATTTTACAAAAGGAGGGAAGCTGGAAAACCCTGCACGCGACAAGCACTATTCTCATTCCTATTGTTTCTGCCTGTGTTTGGTCTCAAATGCGCTCTGGGGAATCAATCTTTAACAGGTGTGCTCGCAATTACAGTTCGGCTTTTTCCGACAGATGCCGAATCACGTCACCCGGAAGACGGCGCTTCTTCATGCCTTTCCGTAACACCATCTATTACAGTCAATTCGGCAAAACACGAAAGAAAATTTTCTTCATTCACCTCTCAAGCAATATCCATAACAACAAACACGCGTTTGACTTCACACACAGAATTCCCTCCGACAGTCATCCACTCAGTTAACCCCATTCCAATGTGTCCTTGGTTATCAACCCCGTTATTCCCATGGTCCGGAGAACCTTCAGAAATGCCTGCTGTCAATAAGTGGTTTGAGGAAGCGAAAAGGTTTGGAATCAAACCCACCATCATATCCAACAAGCTGTCAATAGACAACAACAGTTCGCTGACACACGCCGATGACCTACTCCAGAATACCAACCTGAACAATTAGTCTGGCTTTCCACTCGAGATATCAGACTTCGTCAGTCATGTAGAAAACTAAACCCCAAGTACATCGGACCCTTTCCAATCGTCAGGCAAGTAAATCCAGTCACTTACCAGCTCCGGTTGCTCCCTGAATACCGCATCCATCCCACGTTCCACGTTTTCCTTCTGAAACCCCATCATCCACCGGTAACCCAGTCAGTTAACGAGGCCGCATCCGAGAACAACCCCCCGATACCACCCATCGAACCAGAGTCCACCTATCTCGTCAAGGAGATCTTGGACTCTCGACGTCGAAGGGGTCAACTAGAATATCTCATTGACTGGGAAGGAAATGGGCCAGAAGAGAGAAGAGGGGGTGATGTCAGGAGCCAATCAGAATCCTCACAAGCCACCACGCAAAGATCACCGTCCCCAGAGTATTAATCACCAGCACCTGTTTCCACTCAGCGATCACTTCCCAGTCAGTATAAAAGCACCCAGTTCACTCACAGTCATCGTCAAGCCTCCGACAGGAAAAGACCCTTATCCAGTCTCCACTTGTCTCGCTCTGAGTCATCCTGCAGCAACGGACGTAAAGTATACTCACCTGAAAGATACTAACCTTGTTGTCCTTGTTCTGATGTTCCCAGGATACGCTCCATGACTCTCGTTCTCAGTTTCCTGGAATCTGCCATGAGTCCCGTTTCCCTCCGGATGCTCTGCAAGAGAAAGTGAAAGTATCATTGAACTGGTTAAGTCATCACCGAGTGCA
>JAQIUQ010004831.1:0-11791 GCA_030378365.1 Hybognathus amarus
GTTCCAAAAACTTCTGAAATCTCTGAAACTGATTCAGATCACTTGAGCGTGCATGTGATTACACGAGGTAGAAAGCGGATGAATGACCTGTTCGTTTTCTCAGGCACAAAACGCTCGATTTAGTGTCTTGGCCATCAATGTGTATTTTTTTAGATTTCAGAGGAAAACATTATTTTGAATCTAGCCCACACGGTTCTGGAGTTAAAATCGAATACGCAAAGGACGCCACCTAGTGTCACTGGTCTTAGTAGCGGGTGTAATTATTAGGGCTGTAATCAACCAAAGAAATCCTTAGTCGACCAAGGTCTTGTCCTGCGCGACGATTAGTCGACTAAAAAAAAAAAAAAACGGATGTTTTGATTGAACATTTTTTAAACAATTGTCATAGAGCATTTATAAAACAACAACGAAAAAACATTGAAAATAAATAAAACTATAATAATTATACAATTCTTTGAAAATTAAGTGATTTTTTTAACTGCAAGTGAGGAGCTCTGTCCTTGGTCTATAGTGACGGTCACAATCGCGCACCTGATCACACCACACGCTACAAAATAATATAACTGCTATAGCTGCCACATAATGAAAAATCTAAAAAAGCTCTCGTTTATACAGGCTGTATTCTTCTTTACTTACAAAGCTATGGGTTAACTTTTGTCCAGCCGATCTGTTAGGCGTTTTAAAACAACAGACAAAATAGCCTAAAAAACAATCTGAAATCTAGGCTCTGTTGTAAGATAGCATATACGTTTAATTTCGTTTTGTTACATTATTTAGGCTACTTTCAAATGAGTCAAGTGTACAAATAAAAACCTATTAAGAAAACAATCTATTGAGTCAGTATGATAAAGCCGTTAAAAGAGCTGCTCACGTCTTTTGCGCGCTCAAGTTTGATTTCAAATAGGCACGCGATGTGCGCGCTCATAATGGAGCAACGCGGTCGCCACCGTCGCCTACCTCCACAAACATGTAGCCAGACAAAAGATTTAGATTTCTTGGACATTCTGTCGACTAAAGTAGCGTGAACTGAATGAATACAGCAAAACCACCTACCAGTACATCCTTTACTGAGCGCGAGCAGCAGCGCAGCCAGTAGGTGCGGTTCCCGAGTGTGTTATGTGTGTGCGCTAAACTGTGGCGCAGGTACAAGAAATAGCCTAAATTAAAGCATTTAAAGATGGGGATAAAACATAGGCTAATTATATTTAGAATACAGTAATAAATAACTGCTTTATAAAGGAATAAATATCAAGGAGTAAATCATTGAAAATGTGTTTCTATTGGCAAAAAAAAATAAATAAATAAATAATGCGACTGGTCAACCAATAAGAATTTCAGTCGACCAAGACGGCATGCGACTGATTAGTCGACTAAACGACTAAAGTGGACAGCCCTAGTAATTATGAACATCCCACCAACTTTTCAGGGGCAGAAAATCATACAAAACGAATAGGGTTTCAGGACTTTGTGCTTTGAGTACCCCTAATTAGATGTAAATTTCATCAAGTTTGTCATTTTTTAATGGATCCATAGAGGATTTGAAAATGTTGGTATGTTGTGTAGGACTGTTAAAGCTTCATGTTACGCTAATGCCCTGCTTCTCAACAAAATAACTATTACAGTTAAAATTGTATATTCTTCTTTAGACACAAGTAATCTCGTGTTTCCAGTCAGAATAGCTTATTGTATTGACAGCCTTAGTTTTAAGCTGAAAGAAATATGAAAATATATATATTCATGCAATTTTGTGCAGGAAAAACATTATTTCTTCTTCTATTTTGGCAACGGTTAGGTTGTCAGGCTTTCCATCCCAAGTGAAATTTAAGGTTGTTTCCTCTGTCCTCAGACCTGTGCAACACTACAAACCTGCGCTCCCGCTCTCTATCAGGGGACGGGCCGCTCGCTAGTGGGCTCTTGGCTCAAGCTGAACAGAAAAGAGGAGTATTTCCTGCTGTATTGCTCATCTCACCTATGTGACTCTTCCTTTGCATCGTATCACCACAGGTACAGCACACCTGCCCAACACACAAATGCCAAGCCGGTTCAGCTTCAAATTACAGGAAGATCTCTAGAATTGGAATTCTTTCTCGGTAAGAATACAGTCAGTAAAGGCATTCTTTCTTGAAAAGACAATTTTAGGGTTTTATTCACATTATCTACAAAATATTGCTGAGGCTGCTTACATCACGGATGGTCATTTCGGCTATGGGATTAGATCTGGCTGTGCGACATTTATTTATCGTAGTTGTGACTTAACAGTGATTTGAGTATGCGAGTAAAACGCGTCTTGAGAGTTCACTGCGTGATCGGTAATAATCGGATTATGAAAATTGTTGTTAACAAATGCCATGATCGATTAGTTGGTCTGCTTAAGTCACGGGGAGTGTTTACTGGTGATTGGTTGAAACAGGCCAATCATGATGCTCTCTGGTTTACATGCGCTTCATCAGGCACAAGCACACACACGCGAGGTCTCTCTCCTTCCACCGCTCTAGATTCTAGATTCCGGGAGAATCAGTTCGCTCGCAACATAAGTGATTGAGTAAAACAGCACTACCGCAGAAATGGGTTCAATTAAAATGATGTTTACAAAGTGAAGCTCTAAATATAAAGGCAGTTAATCACAGCAGCAGTCAAATAGTGTTTTTTAATCACTGCTACTCAGTGGTTTTCTTGTCTTTACTCTAGGCCTGTTAGCTTGCTGCAGTAATTCAGTTCTCTTTTTTATAGCATTTATTATACTATTAAGTTTAATTGTTTTTCGAACACGACCTGTGTGTGTGTGTGTGTGTATATGTGTATATATATATATATATATATATATATATATATATACAGCTATGGAAAAGTTTAGAGACCACTGCCAAATCAGCAGTTGCTCTGGATTTATTATTTATATTATAAATAATCAAATCCAGAGCAATCTGTGCTATTTGGCAGTGGTCTCTATATTTTTTCATAGCTGTATATATATATATATATATATATATATATATATATATATATATATATATATATATATATACGTATATATATATATAATATATATATATATATATATATATATATATATATATATATATATATATATATATACACACAATATTTTTTGCTCTGTTTGAGCCAACGAAAATAGTCCTAAACAAAGCTGAGAGCAGAACGTTATCGTTTGTCTAAGAGCAACACTGCGATGTTTTAAACTTGGAATGAATCTTTGTTTTTAAACTGATCAAACTAATCGTATTCAATATCGAGTCATTTGCTTTGTTTGCTAATTGAATCAACTGTTTTGAACGAATTGTTTGACTGAATAATTCAATGAATCACTCATTAAGTCAGGTTTGGGCAAGGTGGTTTTAGACAGACTGAACCAGCCATGCCATGGTACCAGAACCAGAACAAAAACACACTCAGCTAAATATTGCTTAATAATTTTTTTTTATCCCAAAAATAGAGATGGATTTTTTTTTGTCAATACTGAACTAATTTTATAATTGATGTTATTGAACCGAAATGAAATAACACTGAAGTGATTTCACCTGAATAATGTTTACTATTGTCTTTTAAGAAGCTGCTTTACAGCAGAATTGATTTCTGTTTGCATCATTGACTCATTATTTTCATGTTATCACTCTAAAGCTGCATTGAAACTATCTGTATTGTATAAAGTGCTGTATAAATAAGGGTGATTTGACTTTCGTTAGTAGTTAGAAAAAATTTGTCCGATGAAATGTTGGACAAATTTATACTGCTACGAAAAACGTGTGATTTCTGTTTTATTCAACTTAAATTCACATATAGATTCTGTAATGAAATTGGTGCACTAGTCCAATAGTGCCATTTTCCATCACTCTATGTAATGAAATTGAAAACAATTCGTGATGGGATAAAACAAGAAGAAAGAAATACCTTTTAAAACTAATTTGTAGCACAGTAATGAAAAGCCAAACAGTTATATGTAGCGCAGCGTTCTGGATACATGTTAAACACCTAAAATGAAATGATATTTTGTTCGATTGAGGCCACCAGTTACTGGTGAGTTCTTTTTTTTGCTCTCAGAGCATCTTGGATTAATGCTAATGATTAAAATATTATTTTTCAAGAAACAAAACACAGCGAGTTGTCGTCTCAAGTACTTGTGATTACTTCTGAAAGTGCTCATAAGGCTTTTGTTTTGAAGTATTGCACTGCAGGTGGGACTACTGGCAGAGCCCGTCTAATGGAGAGCCTTGGCACTTCCTACTAGCCCCATTGTGTATCATGTAGGTTGCAGTTCCATTGAGACTCCACTGGAGGTGATCACGGGGCGAGTGCAGAATGAATGGGAGTCTGTGGGGACTAAACGGCTAAATGTGTCTCTTTCTCCTGCTTGTCGTTAAATTAACATAGATTTTATTGTTGATTCCGCAAGTTCAATATAGATTATAGGCCAAAAGTTGAATGTACGCAGGACTTCTATGTCCTTTTCGATGTATTCAGGTTAGGCTGTTGTTGGCCGGAACACGCTAGCATTCTGCTATTGTGTGGCGTCATCACATTTTTTAATGGATTTTTAGAACAAATAAGTGAACGTAAAAATGCAATTTTCATCTGAGTGTATTATCTACAGCCCTCCCTTTTGAATGCGACTTTCAAATTACTTGACAGAAAATTACATCCTGAAAAAAGTGGATTTTAGGGGGTGAAACCCCATTGACTCCCATTCATTCTGCACTCGACAGGAGCGGCCCCGCATGGACAGAGACCTGTTACTGCAGCCAGTCCAGAACCCCGGAAGTACCCAGCCAGTGCCAATTCTCTTCAATTCAGACACTCTCTAGATATCAGTAAGAATGCAATTACGACGACTAGCGCTGAGAATATTTTAAGCTAAAATGGCTTGCCATACAAACAAACAAACTTATTTTCTATACGTTAGCCTCGAACTTGAATTGTGATGGCTAATGGCTCTCTATTGTTTCCTTTTTAGATATTCTGGAGGTGAGACAAAAGCCCATTTTGATGACATAGCATTCCCAGACTCCACAAAAAACAGTTCCCAAGTGCCTCCTCGCATCAGGCCCCTGAGGAACCGCCGTCAGATAACCAAAAACTAGCAACAGTGACTGAGAAGAGGAAAAAGGGAACAAACTCCATAAGAGAAGTGCCTGTTCTTCAGCGATGACGCCCTGCAGAACGGCTCGGAGAGCCGAGTGGCGAAAGGGAAGTGTGTGTTGGGGAAATGAAAACACAATAGACGAATGTCGTTCTTGTGAATACACTGCTGCTTAGATACTCAGTGAAACGCACCGACCACAGCCGTCTCCTCGCTAGAGGCACTCGTAGGTTTCACCATATTGCTGCACTGATTTGTGGTAGTTATATTTTCCAAGAGGACGTTTCCTCGCAGCTCTAGGCCTTAATACATCACTAACCAGCTGATATATAACACACGCCATCCCTTTGATAGCCCATTCGTAACCGTCCAAGCAGACCTTTACCCTCACGATTGTCGTTTCTTGGCAGGGTCTCGAAGGGATTCGTAGATATCCAAACACTCATGAACGGTGAGCATCTCCTGAGAGGACCAAACACGGTTCTACGACAGCACCTGAGCACAGTTCGAAAACATGTTCGTCCACAAACACACTTGTCTTCAGACGTGACACTGCTTTTTTGTTTTTCTCTCGGCTGTAATTTCTTCGCGTTTGTGACGGAGTTCGACTTCGAGTTTCAGTTTTGAAAACTCTTTTGCACTAAAGGGCTTTTGGAGTTGAACATGTTTAGCCAACCCAAAGTGTCAGTATTACTTTGTTTTGTACGTACGTGTGTGTGTGTGTCAGCTGAATGTAATAACTTGATTCGACAGCTTTAATATCCATTTGATATTTGATAGGAGCTGCCAGCAGTTGTTCTATCTATTTTAAGACCCCAGTCCTCTGTTTTATTTCTCTTTTTGCTGTATGTGCAACACTTCATTGGAAGGCTGTTTTTAAGAACCCCGTTTGTTAAAACGCTTAACATGCGCTTTTTGTATCAAGTGGTTATTCAGCAGTAAATGTGCATGTTGTCATATTTATGTTGGAAATATATAAATATATACACCTTTTCTGTCATCTTTATGAAAATACACAAACTCTTTTTGATTTATTTAGTTTTTTGCTTATAAGTGTTTTGTTGAATATCACATATGTGAAGAGGTTAGAATATGTAGGGCAAATGGATGATTAGTTTACCTAATTTAAAATGTTTACCTCTCATATTTAAAACTTAAAGGATAGCGCATGAAACTGAAAATCTGTCATTTACTTGCCCTCATGCTTTTACAACCCGTAAGACTTTCGGTTCATCTTCATAACACAGATGAAGATGTTTTTGATGAAATTAGAGTTTTGGTCCCTTCATTGACCACTACGTAATACTACCACAATCACATTATGATGATGAACAGACTGAATTTATGCTTACAGGGTTTAAAGCGACGTTCCTTAGAATTTCAGTTTTGGGAGAAGTGTATTTTAGGGACGGATGCTTTCAAAACACAGCTTTGTTCATGAAGTTTCTAAACATTTACAAATCTCTCGTTTTCGAAACGTGTGCTGAACTTGCCAAGGCACCTCATTTCAGCCAATGAGGCTTTGTTACTTCATGCAAGACAGCTGATGACATATTTCTGTAGGCCAGCCTGGAAGTTGACATCACACTGGTTTCCTTTGCATCTGGAAAATTGTAGAAAAAAGCTCTGTGACCAACAAAAATGGGTGATTTTTAACATTTACGTTCCAGTTCAAATGGAAATGGCAGCAGTGAAGAGCTATAAATGAACTACACCATGATCACATGACTTCAACATTACCATTGCTAAGCTTTTGACAACTTTCAGATTTCCATGAACAGTAGTTTATAGTAGTTTGCAAGAACATGATAATTTAAAAAGGCTGTAATAGTGAAAAGGTTTTTTTTTTCTGCTTTATTTGAACATTCAGTTTATTACAGTGTGGAACAACTAAATTACAACAAACAAGCAATAAGTGTTAGGAAAGAAAACGCTTTGGCAAAACCATAGCACAAAACAAAAACGGAACTAGACCGTACCTAAAAATAAACTAACGGAAAAAAAGAGAAATTAAATTAAATTCATTCATTACTTAAAGGAGCTGTATGTAAGATTGTGGCCAAAACTGGTACTGCAATCAGGTTCAAATTACTGTAGAGCGTTGTATCGCCTCCCCTCCCCCCTGACTCGAGGTTGCCAGATAGGGTGCAGGATCCAATATTTTTTATCACACACATTTGTAGCTGCAGTTGTGGTAACTAGAGAACTGGCAACCCGAATGCTGCAACATTACTGACTCCGTGATTGGTCGATCGGTGGAGGGCGGAGCATCAGACCAAAACACAACATGACAGTTGAGGGCTGCAACTTCACTTTTTAAATGACAATATCCTGGCCGGATTACTGTTGTCAGTGATACAAGTATTTGAAATGAACATGATTTCTTAATGTCTAGTGACATATCAGGGCCATTTTATGATTATTTGAAATATATTTCTTACATACAGCTCTTTAAATTAAAAGAAATTTAAACAATATATTAAAGGGATAGTTCACCCAAAAATGAAAATTCTGTCAGTATTTACTCACCCTCATGTTCCAAACCTCTATGTGTTTATTTGTTCTGGCTGAACACAGAGGAAGATATTTGGAAGAATGTTTTAATCAAACAGATCTTCATTCCCCATATCATGACTACCATAGTGTAGTCAAGGAAAAAATGGATGAGTCTGGATGGGCTGCCAGAGTGTTTTGGGTGGGAAATCCGCCGTGCTTATGTTGACGTAAAAGTGTGTGAAATTCGATGTATTATGCACTTTAGGCGGCTAGGTGGCAATGTGAAGCACTGCTACACAACATCAAAGTCTGCGTGCCTGCATACAACCTGCGTACAAATATCGTTCGCCGTGTAAACGAAAGGCACATCGCGCTAAATATTTGTAGGTCTTCACCTGCAGTGTGTAAACAGGGCCTAAATGTCCTCGCGACCTGCACATTTAGACATTTAGGCCCTGTTTACACAAGAATGCTCGCGGGTGAAAACCTAAAAATATTTATCGGATGTGCTTTTCGTTTACACGTCGACAGCGTTTTGGGCTTAAAATGCAAAAAAGTGAAACCACCTCCAGAGTGGAAATCTTAAAACGCTCCAACGTCTAAGGGTAAAACGTAGTCTGCTCGCATAATGGAGGTTGTACGCAGGCGCGCGGACTGGGTGTTGCTTGTGTGGCAGTGCTTCAACATCGCCACTTAGCTCGCCTGGTAGTGCATACTACATCGAACTCCACACACTTTTACGTCACCATATGCTGACGGATTTCCCACCCATACCGCTCTGAGTTTTTCCAGTCATCAACATTTACGGCCTTGCAACGACACGTGTTGTTCTCAAACTCCACACCTTTTTTTCATTATCTACATGGATGTTAAAATCACCAACAATTAAGATATTATATCAATTCTAACTCTGATAGAAAATCAAGTGTGATAAATGTGCCCTGTATACAGAGCATAAAGCAAGCACAAATGTCAAAAGGGAGTTTTAGTGCGCACTAGAGAACTTTCATAAAGCACCATCTCTTCAGAGAATCGCATACTGAAACCAGACCTGAGTAATACTGGAAATATTACTTTCAATTACTGCAACTTTTAGACGAGTACTCATGTTTATAACAGTAATCTAAGGTTCAGACTCTGTGGTGAAAGTTTTTGATGTTGTCTATATGTATATGTGGTGTTTTTAATATGAATTTACACATGGTGTGTGTAAAATGCATAAGCTCGACACCATTGCTGAGTATTTTCTCCTTAAACACTGTGCAGTGAACCAAAGACTGTCTCTGGTTAGAAACCACGGGTGTTGCTGCCATGTCACAAACTGACCTTGTAATCAATCAGGCCAACCAGTGGAATCTCCGAGCCAGTGAGTAGAGGCGGGGCTGGCAGTTTTTCTGAACTTTTTTTATCTAACTGTCTCTGTTCCTTTAATTCACTGGAAACTCATACATACATTTGAGGACGCTGAAAGTTTCACTCCTGCCACCTGAAAAAGAGCCCAGCATTATGTGAGGCAACCTACTTTCAAGGTAGGATTTGGCAATATAACAGAATAAAGTTTTGGTTTAAAGTGGAGTAAGGCTATACTGGAAGACAGTTTCCACAGCAGCTGGGTTTTGAGGGGGTCCTTGAGGAAAACGATTCTCTCCCTGAAGAGAAATGTTTGTGGATTTTTAAGTTATGTCAGTCTCCTTGTAGTGCAAATTCCATTTCATCTGAATAAATTACCTGAAAGAATAGTGGTTGTGTTCACATTTGGCCGCAGGATTTCACCCCCTTCAGCACTCCTGCAGGATATTCAGTCATGCAGATTCTGGAGTATTGCATGGAAGGGCTGACTGAAGTGTGAGACTAACTGTCAGTGGATAAGAGCCATGCAGTCCAGACTGAGAACACAAGGGGGCAGCACTTCAACTGCGTGTGGACGACCATAGACAACAAATCGACAGCTGTCAGAGGAAATGGCTGTGAAACATGTTGTTCATCCTCTAAATGCATATAAACCAAGGGTCACAATAACACACGAAGCAACGTGGAAGAGACTGTTATATTAATTATTTAGTAAGAGGTTTACAACAACGCTTTGTGATATCTGGGTCGAAATAGTTCTAGAAAAAAGATGTAATTCTAAATCAGCTATGCTACAATGATTAACATGAAGAGTTAGTAACCCTGACAGCACACGTACACCACAGAGACATCTATTTGATGTGTGTGTTCATATCTGGAAGGTGGGTAGGTGCTCATCTGCAATACGTCTATAGGATGTTTCCTGTCAGATGTCAAATAGATGTTTAGATGTCTCTAAGATGTAGTGATTTAGTATTGTAATGCCAAACTCTGACTTTTCTTGAAGAATGCTCCATCAGGTGTTAGCAAACAGCAGATGCTTCCAGATGAAAGTGATCAACAGACATCTTGGGTTGAAAGTGCGTAACTGGTTGAGCGGGCTCGGGACATCTTCTCCTCATGAGATTCTATCCACACATGCATTGATAGCACAACTGCAATAAGTAATAGCCTTAGCGTTACTTGTTTACATAGGATACTAATGTATTCTCATTCATCAAGCTCCTAGCACTGTTTTAAATCAAAGTGGCCTCATGGGGCTCAAACTAACTTTAACATTTTCTTTTTTATTGAAAATGTAAGTTCTTGTCATCTCTTGGAATATCTGAAAACCAGGTTCTCCAGTTATTAGCAAAACACATGTTGGGGAAACCCACTTGTTTAGTCAGTACTTTAATGAAGGCCCCTCTCTGATTCAGACTTGTGCTCTGGCCTAAAAATTGAAATAGGTCTTATAAATCGTTTAAAAATCGTTACAAAAAGGACTGCATTACAGGAATATTTGTTGCCATTTGACTTATATTATTAACAAGCACAGTGTTCACTCTATCTTTCTTTTTCACATTTGCGAACTGGAAAATAGCTTACCTACACACTCTAGTAAACTATATACACTCACCGGCCACTTTATTAGGTACCCCATGCTAGTAACGGGTTAGACCCCCTTTTGCCTTCAGAACTGCCTCAATTCTTCGTGGCATAGATTCAACAAGGTGCTGGAAGCATTCCTCAGGGAGTTTGGTCCATATTGACATGATGGCATCACACAGTTGCCGCAGATTGTCGGCTGCACATCCATGGATGCGAATCTCCTGTTCCACCACATCCCAAAGATGCTCTATTGGATTGAGATCTGGTGACTGTGGAGGCCATTTGAGTACAGCGAACTCATTGTCATGTTCAAGAAACCAGTCTGAGATGATTCCGAGCTTTATGACATGGCGCATTATCCTGCTGAAAGTAGCCATCAGAAGTTGGGTACATTGTGGTCATAAAGGGATGGAACATGGTCAGCAACAATACTCAGGTAGGCTGTGGCTGTTACAACGATGCTCAATTGGTAACCAAGGGGCCCAAAGAGTGCCAGAGAAATACTCCCCACACCATGACACCACCACCACCACAGCCTGAACTGTTCTGATACAAGGCAGGATGGATCCATGCTTTCATGTTGTAGACGCCAAATTCTGACCCTACCATTCGAATATCGCAGCAGAAATCAAGACTCATCAGACCAGGCAACGTTTTTCCAATCTTCTATTGTCCAATTTCGATGAGCTTGTGCAAATTGTAGCCTCAGTTTCCTGTTCTTAGCTGAAAGGAGTGGCACCCGGTGTGGTCTTCTGCTGCTGTAGCCCATCTGCCTCAAAGTTCGATCGTACTGTGCGTTCAGAGATGCTCTTCTGCCCACCTTGGTTGTAACGGGTGGTTATTTGAGTCACTGTTGCCCTTCTATTAGCTCGAACCAGTCTGGCCATTCTCCTCTGACCTCTGGCATCAACAAGGCATTTCCGCCCACAGAACTGCCGCTCACTGGATGTTTTTTTCTTTTTCGGACCATTCTCTGTAAACCCTAGAGATGGTTGTGCGTGAAAATCCCAGTAGATTAGCAGTTTCTGAATACTCAGACCAGCCCTTCTGGCACCAACAATCATGCCACGTTCAAAGTCACTCAAATCACCTTTCTTCCCCATACTGGTGCTTGGTTTGGACTGCAGGAGATTGTCTTGGCCAACTGTCTACATGCCTTGAAATGCACTGAGTTGCCGCCGACATGTGATTGGCTGCTTAGAAATTAAGTGTTAACGAGCAGTTGGACAGGTGTACCTAATAAAGTGGCCGGTGAGTGTA
>JAQIUQ010004832.1:0-45607 GCA_030378365.1 Hybognathus amarus
ACAAAAACTCTGATTAACATGGGAAAAGATACCTTTTGTCGTGTGTCGCCGTACATGTAGTTAGGACATGGTGTCAGTGTGCATATAAACAAGACCCATTATTTAACACAAACTCGGGGTATATTTCAGTGACTTGACAACTGTGTTGGCCAACATAGCAGGGTGAATAGAAAAAAATCCTGAGCCTGAACTTTTTTCCCTGGGAGGTCAAGCGGCCCCTAAGCCAAGAGATATATGCCCTGATCAACATAATTGTCAAGCGCGATACAGGGGTGTGCTCCCCTGGGAGAACATTTTGATAAATACAGGTAGTCTCTTAAATTATAGATTCTGGTGACTTTTGTAGATATAAATGGACATCATTCAGACATGAGATGAACAAACCCAATACAAGCCTATATTACAGTAGCATATCTGTGTAGAGCACTAGAGCTACTGGGACCCTGGGCCTAGTAGGCCTGTTCATTAATCCATCCCTGCTTTTAACTAGTCATTTACCTGCGTACTTATTGCTTGTATAGCATACTCATAATACTCACTTATAATATTCATAAAAAAAATTCCAGGGACCAGTTGTCAATTTGAATGCCTCAATTTTAACATGAATCGTTTGGATTCGGAATATATCACTTTGCAAAACAGTAACAGCCTATAATTTATTTGCATATAATGAACTAGGTGGCAACAAAGGCTCCTTGCATACCAATCTTTTTTAAACTTTCAGAACGGTTCACAAAAAGTGTCTCTTTTCTCCCATTCATAGACGTTGGAACCCCCACCCCGGCCGCCCCCTAAATTCACATAAGGATTCAATAAGGATTATGCATTAGCATGCATTGTGTGTTATCATGCAATTTATACGCGAAAATTAGTTTTTACATGCATTTGATACGCAGAAAACTTAATAATTGGTCAGAATTATGTCTGACCCATTCCAAATGTTTTCCGATATGGTGACACAAGCACTGATGGAGCAAAGAGCACACATTTCAACATGTGCAGTAAAAACTTGAAATATAAATTCTCAGAAAATGCATTTTAATACTAATATATTGAAAAGGCTGTTTATATACTCCATTAATAAAGGAGGAAAATAGACATACATGCATGACAAAAAAATCTTTAACTTTTAGGTAGCAAAATATTTTTTAGAAAATTCTACTAGACTAACATCTTTCATAAATCCTGACATTTCACACATCTCTTGAGTTTTATTAAAAATCTTTAACTTTTAGGTAGCTAAATATTTTTTAGTAATTCTGTCAATTACACCAAGGTTTCATTGAAGGTAAATTGGACACTGACGCCCACAGATGTGAAGTGAACGAGGCAGAGGCATCCGGTACTGTCAGAACTAGTTAACTCTGTGGCGATGCATGTGCAAAACTAATCACAAAGTCAACCAGGATACATAACACAGCCATACTAGGCCTATATAGAAACAGTTTCAGAAATCAGAATACAATAGCAAACACACCGTGATTTTGATGTTTGGTGAAGTGCCGCTGCAGTTTTGACTGGCTTCATTGCTTCATTGAGAGTTTTTCACCACAAATTTGACGCACGGAATCGCCTGTTGTCGTGAATCCATACCTAATGTATGAGGTATCGTATTTGCGATTAAAGCTTGACTTTTTCTTTCTCTATATTTCAAGTTGGTCATCGCCTTTCCTTTTACCGGAACTGCCCGCAATGAAATGAGACATTAAAGTCTGCGCACGCTCATCTCTACGCATACTTCTGTCACTTCAGCTGCACGCACCAATGAACACACGCGCTCAGTCTGTTTAGATATGACGCATTGCTAAGCAATCGGCAAGGCGCTCAAAGAAACACATTTTAATATTTGTATTTATGTATTGCTTGTGTTTTGGATTAACTAACATGACACGTTAAACAGCATTTTAAAAAGACAATTATTATTATGGAAAAAAAAAAAAAGAAAAATCGAGGATTTTTTCAAGGCCCGGTACTAACGTGTTCACGGTTGGGAATCACTGGTTTAGTGAACACGCCTCTCAGATCTTGGAAATTGTCCGTTCACGAACCTGTTTTTTTTTTTTTTTTTTTTTTTTTTTTTTTTTGTCAGACACGTCTTGAACGCCGGAAATCCCGACGTGGTGCCGATCGGCTATTCAGGCATGAATATAGTCGTAGCCAAGAGGGCTGCAGATGATGTCTATATAGGGTTTTAATAACAATAACACCCAAAAAATAATAATTCTGTCATTAATCACTCATGTTGTTCCAAAGCCGTAAAAAGATCTTTGATGATAGCTGAGAGCTTCCTGTCCCTCCATGGACAGATACACAACTGACACTTTGACGCTTCAATAAAGAGATGGTAAAACTAATCTATGTTTTAAAGCGTGTAAAAGCCTCGATTCAATCTGTTTATGATAACGCAAACGAGTCTCTACAGAAATGTTGAACTAAACCACTCAATTTATGTGGATTAGTTCTATGATCTCTTTATGAACTTTTTAAAGCTTCAGAGTGGTAGTTGTGTAGCCGTGAAAAGAAAACTCACATTTCATTCAAAAGATCTGTGTTCAGAAGATTAACGCAAGTCTCACGGGTTTGGAAAAGGGATGGAACGATTTTACCGCTTTCACGACAAAATGTCCTTGACAGTTAGTATTGTTGTTGAAAATGTAATAAAGAAAATCATCTTTGATGGTGATTTTGAAAACTGGTGGTAAATCCAGTCCAGCATCAGTCTGACGCAAGAGCAACGTTGTTTTTGTGTACGAGAAGACTTGGGAGATTCATCGCCCATAATCCTGCAGCGGGCGGCTTCTCAGTGACGTCCGATATTGTACATATTATTACGTTATTGTTAAGCCCCAATAAAAATATAAAATGATATTGTAAAGCAGCATAAAGTTTGTGCACATGTTCAAGACTTCTGAAGCCATTCGATATCGACATTTCTCTTCAATCATTCTCCATTCAGCAAACAGCGCAACGCGTTCGAGTTCCCACAGAACACAAGTTCCCTTTACTACACTTTGTAGAAAGAGGTCTGTGGTTTTTCATAAAAGTTCTTTATTCTCTGTTCAGTAAATCAGGAGACTTTCACCCGGGTGTCTGTTAGATCACACTGGAGTCGAGAGCGCTATGAATTGTTCTTCATGCGCACAGTAACTGTTAAAAGAAAAGCATTAATAATAGATATGATACACTAATCAGCACTATCTATTCTCTTCCTCTTGTTTTCTGCACTTTTCAATGTGAAGACTATCGTCAACGATAGATGTTTCTTCAAGCGCTTCATTCTGAGCATAAGCCGCTCTATAATGAAGCCTTTCATATTAGGCCCTTAATACTTTTGCTCAATGAAAGATTAAGATTATTAATGGTCTTTCTTTAATGGTCTATCTATCAAATATTGTTGTCTCACAAAAAAGCAGCGCTATACATATACTACAAAATGAAGACATTTATTTTAAAAGTAAATTACTTGTTTTTCCATCACTGTACTTTATAACAATTTAAAGAGAAATGTGGAACATATTACATTTCATTTGTTCCAACCTAAATATTTGTTTCTCACTTTAATAACATTTGCTGCTGAATTATCCACTAACCTCGTTTATAACAGCATTTTAATGAAACGAGACAGTGCGTCCGCGGTGATGAGAGATACGAAGTTATTATAATGCATTGCTATTGACGACGGTCATTTAATTTAATGTGTATGCTTACAAAAAGTGCATAGAGCTATTCATTTTATTTGTTGTTTGTTGATTTCCAAACATAACTTGTTGAAATGTTTTCAGTGTGCGTATCAGTTGTTTATAACAAGACTGTGATAATATTGATAATTTTGGTCACTATAATTAGGGTGGAAAAAAAAAAATCGATATTGCAATATATTGTTGTGCTCTCTGTTGCAATAAATAATCGATACACTAACGCCCAATATCGATATTTTATTACAACACGAAATGATTAATTTACCCGTTGTCAGTGTCACTGTCACTACCCAATATCTACCATTCTGTTTGCGAGGGCGCTGTTCGAGTAAATAGGGGTAAAGTGGCGCAAACAGACCAGAGGAAGCAAATCTGGGCGACACAAACCCACCAACCTGTCATTTCAGCTACAATGATGAAATCAAAACAATGAAAGCATGGCGAAGCGGCTCTCCACGGCTCTGCTTTCGTCGGCTAAAAGTTAAGAAACTCAACGCTATAAGCCGTCAGTGCCGAGCAGTTCGCACGTGACTTATGCAGTGTTTCCCACACATTGACTAATTCGCCGCCACATACTGCGTTTCGGTTTTTAACACTATTAAAAACACGCAGCGTATTCTTTCAGTTGTATTTCCCCGCTCTCCCTCCGTCTCTCTCTCACTCACGCGTCTCTCTCTCTCACACACACACACACACACAACGTGCACACCGTGTCTGTCTATGAGGCGCCGGACTAGACAAAAGCGAAGCGAACTCCGTGAGCGAAAGAGTGTGACTTTATTTAAACTTATATAAACTAATATAATTTATATTACTGGACAGTTTAAAGCTCATAACCATATTTTTTGTAACTTGGGAGTGCAGTGTTACAGTATGTTGCATTATGCAGTATTTGTCCTGAAAAGGCTACTTTACTTAAATGTCTATCTTAACTTAAACTTAAATGTCTATATTACCTCAATAAATTTAAGGTCATTCCTAATTTATTTGTATTTTTAATACATTTTAATCATTAACTTTAAAAAGCACACTCTTTTTACGACTAAAATAACAGCCAAGGGTTAAAAAAAACTAATTCCCAAAAAATAAAACAGATTTTATAGGGCCCTTATATATATCTATATTTATAGATATATAAGTCACATATATCGTGATATATCGTTGATGAAATTTCTCCCAATATATTGAATATCGTAGATATCGCGAATCGTGATATTATCATATCGTGGACCACATATCGCCACAGAATTGAATCGTGAGGTACCTGTATCGTCCCACCCCTAACTATAATCGTGATATGAAATTCATACCATTACGACATGAGGGCGAGTAAATAGTGCCCGAATTTAGTGTCCTATCCCTTTAAACTACAAGCTAGATGACAGCATTTCATGAAATGTCCAGCAGGGGAATTCCAGATCTTCTCTAATGGCCAACAAACCCACCATGAACCTCTTATATAAATACTTAATTTGATAAAAAGGTGTTTAAATCGCACAGTTAACAGAGCCTGACAACTATCATCAGCCTTTCTTTACAGATAATGTCAAGCAACTTGGTGACTTACCCAGGTTTGTGTTTGACGCGCACTAACAGCTGAAGTTTGCTCTCAGCCACCATCTGTAAGATGCAGCGTCTCGACCCCCTTCTCCTTAAACTCTCCGTCCTTCTTATAAAACAGCTTACACCTGTGGAGAAATCATTTTGATCATCACGTACACGAGAGACACGGGTGATGCGCTTAAAGATAGAGTGAGGGGTACGTGATGTGTACTTTTTGGAGTAGAAGGCGTCTTTCTCCTTGATCTCTTTCACCACAGGAACAGGCGGCTCCTCCGATTCTTCCCCATTTTCATCTAAAACAGAAGAGAAATTCACATTACAAATCATGTTACAACATTCTTCTGAAACATTTCTGCTATTATCGTAGAATGTGTTCTGAATAAAATGGAAATGTAAAAAGGTTTGAAATAAATAAAATAAAGCAATACATTTTTCATACATTCATGCTTTTACATTACAGCCTTGAATTTGCATATATTTTATATGTTTTTAAAAATGACTGTGTCCAATGACTTCCATAGTAAGTCAGTGGGTCTGATTACTGACATTCTTCAAAATATCAACCTTTGTGTTCAGCAGAAGAAAGAAACTCATACAGGTTTTAAAAAACTTGAGTAAATGGCAGAATTTGTTCCATTTCTGCAGAACCTCTACAGAAAGAATAAACCATTTTCTCCCACATTTCAACTGAAATGTACCCTTCCACAATTTCCCTATAGCTCAAATAGCAAATATATAAAGAAAGACCCAGATGGCATGAAATAAAGTAAACTCCACAGCAAAAACCTATGAATCAGTGTGCTTGCTATTTTAGTGAACACTACACTGCTCGTACCTGCAGGCTGAGTGTTGCTGGCCGACACCGCAGGACTGACAGTGCTGACCACAGATCCGAACGCAGACACGCCTGGGGATGAGGAGGTGGTGGTGGTGAAGGAGAAAGGACGGCGCTCCACTGGATGCCAGGCGCACCGAGCACAGAGCTGTCCACCTTCTGGCCGAAATTAAAAGAGACAGCCGGAGCCGCCGCAGCTGCCGGTTTGTCATCATCCTTGTCTTTAAAGGAGAAGAGCTGCGGTGCTGCTCCGCTGGCAGCAGAACTGGAGACAGCGGTTCCCGCTCCGCTCGACACAAGCCGCTTCTCCGCCCCTCCGTCTGACGCATGCCGCTGCCGTATTTCCTCTCGATGCTGGCCAGGTGTGCGCTCGTCAGTCCCGGAAGATGGGGTTCAGGTCACACAGGGGGTTGTCGTTGACGTGTTTGGTGATCCAGTCTCGCACGGGAGCAGTTGAGCGCGGTGAGCTGCCGGTTGTACTCTTTAGTGCTGGGGGTGGAGCCATTGGAGGTGACATCATCTGTGGGCTTGGAGGGGGCGGAGCTGTTGAAGGTTAAGGGACCTGAGGATGAAGAGAGACACAGGGTGACTAAGAGCTCTGAAGAGATGCCTCTACGAACAATGTGGCAACTGCCGCCCATCCTCCCTCTCTGACTTGGAGTGTGTTGCCAAGTCAAGTGACCCAATTTAACGCTACGTCATGGCCTATATAAGAACACTAAAAGTGCAATGGAGGAAATGATGGATCTCTTAAAAATATTAACTGGGAGGTTGCATTCCTATCACTTTCCAGAGCAATATGTAGAGACAAAGTTTGGTTTTCCTGAATAGCCTTCGGCAGTGGTAGAAAACTAAACCTAAAATAGCTTTTTTTATTTACTGAACAAATTGTGTCTCTGCCTTTGAATTAATTCAGTTATAATTAAAAGTTTAAGGATAAAAAAATGATATCTCTGTGCTGTGAAGTTGAACTATATAGGGAACCCTTACTTGCAGAGTACTATAATATTAAAGGCTAATAAACTAGCCCAAACTAATAGCCTAAATTCAGCTGCTATTTATTTATAGATAGAATAATCAACACTCAAATAATAAACTATGTAAACATGATTTTACATTAACTCCTAAATTAAATTATAGATTTTTACTCCATTTTGTTATTGCAATAAGTAAGTACACACTGGCTGTGATTTTCCATGACATATTTTAAAGAGACATTAAATTATCAAATAATAATCAAATGATAAATGAATTGTTTAATGCAACAAGTCAAGTAAAATATAATTAATATAGGCGAGTAAAGTGCATATTTAGCGATTTTTTTTGGACATTTGTCCAGCTGACTAAGCTGTGGACACTGAATGACTTTCCTGAGGTAAACGTACAGCGCGTGAGATAGTTTAACTGATGGCTTTCCACCATAGAAACACTGAGCGATTACACGACATAATACGTTTCAGAAAAAATTTACTGTATCTTTCAACAGACCTTCAGACGTTCATTCATGTTTATAAGGAAGAGATCGTGTTCACTTGTGCTGCACTGCTTAAACTGAGACGCCTATATAGCGATCGGTCACGCCACCGAGTGCCAAAACGCTATTTTTATTTGAATTTTGTGAATAAATGGACATCAATTGAAAAACGAAACAAGTACCAATAATCGCAATAAGCCCATGTTTCTTGGTTGACTCAAGCCAAGTTCACACTACAGGATTTTAAGCCCAATTTATGTCCGATTTGCAAATCGTTGAGATCACCGTCTGGTCAGGGTGTTATCGCGTGCAAATCGCGGGGGATTAGTGGATGATGAACGCTCGCCAATCTGTTAGTATGAAAGAGCCAACAACGCAGGAAAAACGCTCGCAGATGCCTCACAGACGCGTCGCCGAGCCCAGAAAAATATCTAGCCTGCTAGATATCCAGAGCCGTCGCGCAACTCAATCTCAGTGATGTCATGAGTACAGCCAATCATAGCAACGCATGGGTTGAAGACACCAGGTAAATCTTAGTTTATATTTATTTTTTGGTATTTTTTTCTCAGAGCAGAAGATCGTCACTCAAACAGTGTGCAGCACTAGTTTCTGTCTGAGGTCCATTCACGTGTTGTGTTCTCTTCTTCGCTGGGTATAGGTGCACGTGCAGTTACGCGTCATTTCTGGTTTGTTTTATTGCGTGGTTTTTCAAGACAAAACGTGGTGGTTGGTAGACAAGATAGAATCGTTGGGTGACAGTTGTTGTCAACTCGTTATTTATTTATTTATTTATTATTTTCAAGATTTAGACCGTAACATAGTACTGAAACAGCTTGCTCTTATCATCCGATCGTGGTTGTATCTCTACGTAGTGCGTTGTCAACTCGTGTAGTGAGTTACCTCCTGTTGCGGATCAGATCACGTTGTGTTGTGTGTTGTGAACAGCTAAACAACTTGAACACTCCTGATTTCACTGAGAGCAAGTCATGTAGTGTGAAAGGCACAGTTCAGCCCAACATTTTAAAATCATGTAGTGTGAACAAGGCTTCAGATGATCATAACATGACGCCGAGAAGGCAACCTGTGAGGTAGATTGTGTCCCTGAACTGAAGACTGTATTGGGAACGGGCAGCAGACAATCGGCTACTTCTCAGAGAACAGACTTTTCTTTACAAGCTGTAATGAATCTGTTGTGAATCTCAAAACATTCGTGTACTGTTAGACCCTAATTACTATTTATGTCAAGTAAGAAAAACTAGTTTTGTGACGTACGGTAAATCCTCAACAATGGGCGGGACTGGGCGCATTGAATATCGTCACACCTCTACTAGCCACAAATTAATGTTAAAAAAAAGGGTATTTGACAAAGATATGAATAAAATCTCAAAAGTGCAAAAATAGATTTGAGAAAAAGCTTGGGAAATCTACACACTTCATCTTGAAACATTTGAATGATGGTCTGCTGTTTTTTGGTGCAAATACAATTGAACAAAAGTTACATTAAATATCATTGTTACTCTGGTCTGAGCTAACATCAATTTTAAATGCCAACATGTATTACATATTGAATCAGAAAGATACATTCAGTTTCAAATTACTGACTTATTATTCTTTATAATTTACTTAATTTAATTTTGATGGCAATATTCAAAGTTACCTGAAAACATTTCAGATGACATTTTTAATCATTTCTGATGACTGTTAATTGTTTTGACCTTAAGTTAAGAAATACATACCCTATCAGCCACAAACTATGTAATCAATAACGTAATTATGTCTTGTCAAAACTTGTGGCAGCACTAATGAATCTCACTAGTTCAAACTCATGAGATGAAAGGAAGCTAATTCTCCAAGTGTTCACTGATGGGCATCATGTCAGACTGGGTTGGTGCCACAATGCTAAAAATACCAGTTTGTGGTTGAGGTAAACAGTCTGTGATTGCCAACTGAATAAAGCACAAACAAAAAAGCTGTGGAGATCTGAGAATACTGCGGCCCAAAATAGACTTTGAATTGAGACCATATCCATAGTGAGCCACAAACAACTGGATTATTTATGAAGGTGGAAAGAGCAGTACTGTCAGCGCACGACTCTTTCGCTTTCAAGACAAATAGTAGCACAGCATATGTGATGTATGTCCAAATAACATCAAAAATCAATCAATAATAAATCTACGTTTGCATTTAACTACGAGTGTGCACGAATATTCAATCTGTAATTGATATCTGAAAAATAAAACACTATTCAAATTGCGCTGGCCGTAAATGAATCCATAAGCCCCAAGCACTAGCTTGTGCAAGAGCGTTAACGGGTTGATCGTATTTGATCAAAATGTTGTCGTCTGCCTCAAAGTTCAGAATTAGGCTACTTAGATGAAAATGATCCTACAAAATGGAATTACTTTTGATCAAATGAATGTGACTTAATAATAGCATCACCACAATGAGAAATCACATGAAATCCAAATAAGGAAAGACAGCTGTCCATCACTGCATCGACGACTGCAGGTAAAGTTAACCGAGATAATACATTACCTTATCAGACAGTAAAATGATTGCAACATATCAATCATTGCGTTTCACTCATGTGGATCTTATTGTTTTCCTCAAAATGAAACAATATAAACACGATAACCCTATGCTGAGGAGTGTACGTTCTGTCCGATAACTGCGCAGTCTGCCTAATTAGAATTTTTTTACATTTGTGCTGCTTGAGCTTAAATTATTTTGTTTTTTATATTTTATTGTTTACACATTGTTTAATATTTCATTGTTTAATGATATATTGTAAGCTTGTTGTTTACATTGCCAAATTGTAAGCTTGTTCAGTGTTTCAGTGGTATATAAAGAACTTACTTAATAAAACCGTAATGTTTTTATTACCTTAGAAGGAGACATTTATATCTCCATAACCACGGAAATCCCCTTCTATGAAGGTCGCCATAATGTGATGTCATCTTTCTACTATAGCCGAACGCAAACAAACAGCGCTACAGAACGCGTTTCATCACTACATTGAAAGAGAAGCAGAAGAAATAATCGTTTGTCATCGTCCACTAATCCCCAGCGATTTGCACGCGATATACACCCTGACCCGTCAGTGAGCTCAACGATTTCGCAAATCTGGCTTAAAATCCGGTAATGTGAACTTGGTTTAATTTGCTGAATGTTGACTTGAAATGAGAAAGTATTATGGAATTGTTTGAGTTCCTATTATTAATAAAATAAAAGCAAACGCTATACTTTTCGCATACCATTTACTTGCTTTGTTTAATAGTTCTGTTGAAAAAAGTATTAGATATGAGTGTCGTTAAACAGATCATAAACTAATGAAGCCGAAGAATGTGAGCGCGGTGTGTTCAGGCACTAACCGTTCTCAGAGCCGCTCGTCAAAATAAAAGTTCCACTTCTAACACCGGCCAATCAGAAAACATCTCGGCAGAGATATTTTAAAAATACCAAATATCGGCCTTGAGCAAGACACTGTTCGACTACTACTATTCAGTTTCTGTATCTGAAAACTACAGTCAGATAGCCTGGGAAAAAGCAAAGCAAATTTAGATTTGCTCTGAAAGTTAGTCTGGCAAAGAGCTCATTCAAACCCATTTCCAATCCGCAGAAATCGCACCACCAATCAGAAACATTGGGGCGGGCTTCACACGATGACGACAGCGCTGGGATTTTGAAGCAGCTTTTGTAGCCTACATTACAAAGATGAACGCCGCCGTCGAACATCACTCGCTCGAATCAGCTATCACCTCTGTTTTAAGCGATTTGAACGTTTCCTTTTTGTTAAAAACTGAGCAAAAAACAACATTTGGAGATGTTTCTCCGCGCGCGCTCTGCAAACGTCATCTCCATCACTCTGATTGGTTTTAGGTCTACCCACAGACGTCGGTTGGTGACGCCCCTCTGGAAATGATTCGTCTATGACGCTTTACCAGACCATATCTCAGTTACAACTGAGAATGGTCTGGTTTTAACCAGGCTTACAGTTAGAACTATACCTGAAGACCCTGGAAAACACTTAATCTAAAATTATTTTTCACTGGTGTCTAACATTTTGGTGTCATAACCTTATTTATTACAATACAAGGTTACATGGGTCAAAAAAACTTTTTTTGTGGTGGGGCAAGTGAAAATTTCTCTTTGAATCAAATAGTGATTTTGCTAATCGGAATTGAGACTTAAGGACAGATGAATATTTACATTGTTACATTTAAAGTTTCACTGAAAACTCTGCGGCTGTCAGTCATACTTTGGCTACGACAGTCAGCATGGGAAAATCTCAGAGATTCAATCTTCCTATTATTATACTTGATCGGTTTATAAAGACCTTTATATTGTGGACCTGCATGAAATGACTCTTGATGGAGTTTATTGCAGTTTCCAAGGCTACGTTCAGACTCCAGTTATATTTTGCGACCTCAATCTGAAGTCATATCGACTTTTGAATTACTCCAGAGCAACGTTCGTCACAATTCTGCGCGTATGGGAGTCACTTTAAAGATTGCCCATGCCTGCAGTTATAAAGACTGTTGCAGAAGGTAGTCAGTGAAGGACAGTGAACAGTTAAACTCTATTCGCATTCACGTCTTTGTTTCAATACTGCATGTCATTCACTGCGACGGATCACACAATACTTTAATGTCATATTTGTTTTCTTCTGTATGGCAGCCTGATATGGGCCACATTAAAAACATTGTGAACAGCCATTCAAAACAAATCAGAGCAATGAATCTGAATTGAGCACTTCAGGATCGCAGTGTGAACGGCCTAAATGATGTGGTAATCACATCTATGTACCTTGTATGTTTGTTTTATCGATGTAAACCAACAACTGTAAAGTCTTTGAGTGTCTAGGAAAGCACTATAAAATTGAAATGTATCATCACTACCAGAGGACATGAATTGACATTATGCACACATAAGCAGTTTATTCTGCTGTGTATTGGAGTTAAAATTATAATAAAAAAATCTAAAAAGCCTGTCTTGTTCTGTCGTATCTATTACATATACAGGGTTTCTGCAGGTTTCACAAAGTCAAATTTAAGACTTTAAGACCTTTTTAAGACCAATATGAATCAAATTTAAGGCCTATATCATGACAAAAAAAAACGTACAAAGGAAACGCGTAACGAGTCTCAAAATTATTCGCAAAGTAATTTAATTTATTCAAACTGATCATTCAGCGAAAATCAGTACAAACGGTCCCGTGATTTTGGAAATTTTTCCGTTTCTGTTTTTATAAAATCCCCTTTTCCAAAGCGCGTAATGTAGGCCGTTTTATCTTTCCCGCGCCTGAAGGAAACATCGTTTTGAAACACATCGTCTGTGGTATTTGAGATACCCGCCAATAACACAAAACCTCAAAACTGATTGGCTGTTGCATGTTGGTCTATTTTGTAGTTGTAATACAGCGAATTAAGAACTACAACTACGTAATATAAATAAATAAAAACATTCCAAAGTGCTGTGGGATCATTTCAATGAGATTTACATGGACATAGGAAAATTAAGACCCGTTTAAAAAGATTTAAGACCTAGAACACAATACTTCAGCAAATTTAAGACTTTTTAAGGCCTTAAATTGTCATTTTGAAATTTTAGACTTTTTTAGACTTTTTAAGACCCGCGGAAACCCTGATATAGCTGCCCCATTAAAAAGTATATAAATAGACATTTACAATTAACTTTTTTCATGAATGAAAAAAAAAACACTTACCACTGTTAGTTTTAGCAAACGTGGGAACGTTAAAACTGGCAAAAGAAGGAGCCACTGAAGCCACGCTACCATTGGTCAGGCTGGACATAGGTTTGAAACCAGCGCCATTACCAAAGCCAGAGAATGACGCAGTCCCTGCGGCCGATGTCAGAGAGAACCCCTTAAAAGCTTTGAAAGCCCCTCCACTCTCTCCCTGTTACACAAAAACAGAAGTCATCTATAAATCAGCCTCTAAACACATGCGTGGACGCCTGCCGGGACACAGGAGGAGTGTTACCTCTGCTCCGGCGTTACGACGCTTGGCTTTCTTGATGGAGCGATTCTTCATCACATCTTCGGTTGCCACTGAAAACATTCCTGCCTGAAGACACAAGATATTATTTCCAAACGTTCAATTATTCTTGGCTGAAGCTCTTAACCGCTTAAACAGGTTTTTTTTTTTAGCATGCTTGAATCTGAAGTAAACATAAAATAAAACCGAGTAGTTTTGGGATTGGCAGAGTGGATATAGGCTAGTGGTTAAGTGTCTTTTAGATACTATGGATAAATGCATTTCCACTGGGAATGTAAAGATGTTTCACAGTGAAAGGGTGCAGATACTGAAAGATGGCACACCTCCTCTCCTTCATCCTCCTGGTCCCAGTTCCTGTCCGTCAACTCTTTCTCTGCAATCCTCTTGGCCATCACAGCTCAGCTGTCAAATCAAATACATGGCAAACGTTTAGTCAGGAAACACGATGGAGACAAATCAAACAAAACACAGTTGGGAATTTCCTTAAGAACTCAAACTAAATAGAAAAATGCCAGATAAAATTACAAAGTAAAGGACTGTGTAAAATATCAACTGATCCTGGCAGACACCTGGTTTAGTGGATTTTAGTTTTAGTCGGATCTTAAGCACACAACAGGTAACGTTATATAGGGTTAGTTTCGGTCACCGGTGTGGGGATCAGTTAAGGTCTCAAGTTCATGACCCAGGAAGGAGTCCTACTTAGCTCAATTGTATCGGTCAACCAAAACATCACATTTGACTCACTAAAGAGACAACATTCAAAACCACTTTGTAATATCTACACATATTAAATAATGCTGAAAATCCCTCAGATGTTAACAACATGAGTCATTAATTACGTCTTTGGAGCGCATTTTATTTAAATGACGTGACAGATTGAGCAACTACCGGCAGATGCATATTAAATATCGCAAAGATGATTTTAATCGATTAATTTCGGAATCAAATCCCATTATACTACACTAGCAACGAACTTATCTGTTTACATGATGCGTTTGTGTGAATACGATGGTTTAAATGTGCTAATGACGGGCCGGCTCTTAAATAAAGATAAATACGACGTATCACGGATCTGTGTGAAACAAACCACTATTTAATAAAGTTATATACATACCTCACACAATTTCCCGCCAACCGTTCGCGTCACACACACACCGTTTCGACTGCTTGTGCTTGAATGATGACCGCGGGAATCTCAATCTCGCGCATACAGATACAGGCCGCGCGCTCACACCGCCATCTTACATACGCATCGCACACTCCGCATGTGCACACAGAGAGGTATTCTGCGCATGTGCAAAGAGAAGTGGCGCCCGCGCGTCATACTGCGCATGTGCGAAAGGCAGTAACGGCCGCAGGAGTTTGTGGGAAATGAAGTATTTCAATGAATTCGGATGAAATGAATACTCTCAATGAAAACACATTCCGAAAAACCTATGACTTGACCTTTGGTCTATTTTTATAGGCCTACTCTAAAGCCATGATTGCTTGGTGTTCAGTAAAGC
Source organism: Hybognathus amarus (assembly GCA_030378365.1). NCBI lineage: Eukaryota > Metazoa > Chordata > Actinopteri > Cypriniformes > Leuciscidae > Hybognathus > Hybognathus amarus. The sequence continues at coordinate 15,093 of JAQIUQ010004832.1, forward strand.
ATGCAGTGAGTGTTTGCACATGTGAGGAGTTATGTGAGGCACTGATGAATTATTGTGGCATTTTGATTTGTTGTGTTTGAAAAAGGAAATCAAGATATGTGGTTCTGGTGTTTGAGTGTCAGCTGGTTTTAGAAATTGTGTGACAACAAAAAAGGATTTTGTGTGTAAGCGATTGAAAAAAACGGTTAGGTACCATAAATAATGTTATTTTGTTTCAACCTGTTATATTTAAGTAATAAATTATGCAAATAGTCACAGTTAAAACGTCCTGTAAGGGACAGCATAAAATATTCACAGTAGCACAACATTATTGCTGTTATAAAACGAAATTTATATCCCCCTAAAGCATTATTTTATAATCAAATTATATATGTATTTCATTCTCACACGATTTAGTCCTTACAAGTAAACTCGTTTTAATAGTTTTAATTTCCACTGCTGGATATGAGCATTTGGGTATACTTTTTACTTTCTACATGATGATGTTTTGAGCAAACATCTACAGTTGATCTATGTATGTGTGAGATGGCTTTAGTGCTACAGCAAGGGTCAACCTGTGTGTGTGTATGAGGGTGTTTCTGGATATTATTGAGCCTTGTTTCCTTCTGTAGGCAGATTAGGCACTTCTGGTCGCGGTGGTATGGAGAAACAGATGGCTGTGTTCCAATCTCTCAGGATCCCACACTTCTGTGCCAACTCAGAAGCAGGTGTTTCAGAAAGCAGGATATCGGCTATGCCAGAGGTCCTGGTGGCCACAGGAGTGCCCTGACCAGATGGATGGGATAAAGCCGAGGTGACTGTAGCCATACGAGGCTGACTGTGCCATGTTTACAATCATTTCAAATTACTAAAAGTGAAAAATTCATTAAATGATGTAGAAGGCGTTTGTCAAATTTAGCCTACATTTATGCATTTGGCAGACACTTTTATCAGAGTAAATTACCTTGCATTCAGGGTAAACATTTTATCTGTTCACGCATTTCCTTGGAATTGAGCCCGTGACCTTGGCATTGCTAGCACCATGCTTTAAGCTACAGGAATGTTTATTGTTAACAAACCCTTTGACTCAAGGTTGACTTTATATTGTGAAGCACTGGCGAAACTTTGAATGTTTTGACAGTTTGGATGAAGGCATCTGTCAGATGCTTTCATCCAAAGCAACATACAATTTTAGGCCTGTTTTAAGGTTTATGCAATTTAATTCATAGTTAAATTCCATCAAATTGATTTTAATAATCCTTTTTTCATTTTTTTTATTGTACAAGCAATACAACCTAATACCCTTTTTCAATTTAGTACTAGAGTAAGTTAGTTTGCAGTGTTGGTGGTAACTAATTTCAAGTAACTTGAGTTAAGTAATACGATTACTTTTTCAAGTAACTAATAAACTTAGCATTACTTTTAAAATGTACAGCAAAATATCTGAGTAATTTTTTTCAAATTAGTCACGCAGGTTTCTTTGTTTTTCCCATTTATTGACTGACAGCTCTCTTGTCCCCATGTTGAGACAAACCAAAGTGCAGAGGCGTTGTGTGTAAACATGATGGTTATTGTAGTTCTTAGATTAATTGTGAGCGTCCATTTACTCACTTGAATTCAATTTTCAATATTCCTCAAAATGAATAAAATCAGTGAACCTTTAATGACCTTCAATGATTCAGTTAAATCATAAGCAAAAATGACAAGACCTTTTTTTATTGGTAAAGTTAGTGTTAAACTTTTTTCTCCTGCATCCTATTTTTGTATTCTTGTCACAATTCTGCAAGAGATAGGACCCAGATGCAAATGAGCAGACAAGGGATTTTTATTAACAAGACTTGAGACAGTAGGGACAGTGAAGCGATGAGCCACAGTTCAGAACAGTGGGGCAGGGCAGATAACACAACAACAGGCAGGAAGATTACCACTGAGACTGTCTGTAAGATGGCGATGACGTGAGTGCAATAAAGGTATGGTCAAGTTAAGGCAGTTAAGAGTCACTGGTTACTTTAACTTTGCTACATTTGTTTTTCACCAAAAGTACAAAGTACTATGGAAGCACTTTGACAAAGGTGTTCGACGAAGCAACAAGGCAAGCAGACATTTGACAGACATTTTTCAAAAACTACTGCAGTGGAGCACTGCGCTTCAGCCAATAACAGACAGATCTGAAGCACTTCAGCCAATAACGGACAGGTCTGACTTGGGTGCAAAACCAATCAAAACTTTCAGTTCAGCTGGGGGCGGGGCGTTCAAACTGCGCGTTGACATTCAACCACTGGTGCTCGTGTTTTGAATCAGTATCGCTAACGTTTCAATATTTCAGGCATGTAAAAGTATTTCCTTACAATATCAACAATGGCCTCCCAGATATCGGTAGAATGAAAAATAAAAGAGTATTTAACTAACCCGTACCCCACTTAATTTTTTCTTTTATTTGATTTTTTTACTAGCCCTTTTTTACTACTGTTGTACATTTTATGAGTACTCTCACTTAACCTTCTTTGCTTTCAATTTTAAAATGATTCAAATGAAACATTCAAATTAGAGCCAGACCGATTTATCGGCAGGCCAACATTATGCAGCCGATATTAGGCACTTTCCAAATTATTCGAGTATAGCCAGTTATAATGGCCGATAAATGAATATTTCAAAAATAAAATAAAAATGGACAGAACGCTTTAACCATGTCATGAGTGTTGGAGTTGTATAGTTTGTCCATGTCCCAGAGGGCACTCTACACCGTTCCTGTTGGCAACACTTGTATAACGCGCCACAAATCCTGCAGCCTGCTGATCCAGGTTGCAGGTAGCTTTTAAGGCAATGTATGGGACTAATTATTATTTTATTTATCAGAACTTTAATATATTTTGATGTTCCTCTGTTCTGTTGTGACAATACAAGAAATAAGTTTCTTTTTAAAAATGCATTATCATATTATTTTAGTTAAAACTAAACAAATAACTAATGTTAGGGAAATCTGTTAATGTTTTGTTGCGCGTTTCTGTAAAAAAAATTAAATAAAAATATACGGCCAATATATCAGAATATGGATTTTAAAACCAACAAATATTTGTATTGTTTTCGGTCTTCAAAATCCTTTATCGACCGGGCTCTGGTTCAAATTATCTTTCATGGACTCACTTTTCAAAATCACAATACATGTCAGTCGTGTTTGAAATTGGTTTCATGTTGCTTCTTAACACAGACTGATAATATATTAATTTATTAAATTATATGATACAAGCTACGTTGATTTGCATTGCATTAAAGGGTTGAGTGTAGTGCTCCATATCGCTATCATCTTCCCATTTTGGGTGAAAATAGAGAAATAATACTAAAGTACTTTAAAACGCAGTGACTTGAATAGTTTTTAAGCAAACTATGGCAAATGGCTGCAGGGATACAGACTTGACTTGACCCTGGGATGTTCCTCCAGAGTTTCATGGAAAGACACTGGACTTTATTTGGATATGGCTCACAGCAGTAGCTCAGTGGTTCATGTAGGTTGTCTACAAACCAAAAGGTTGGTGGTTCAATCCCTGGTTCCACCTGACCAAGTGTCGAGGTGTCCATGAGCAAGACACCTGGGTCTCGACTGGGTCTCGACTGGCAGGAGTAGGCTTGACTGGCATGAGTGTGGTCGACTGGCAGGAGCGGCCTCGAGTGGGCTCGACTGGCTCTCGACTGGTAGGAGCGGGCTCGAGTGGGCTCGACTGGCAGGAGTGTGGTCGACTGGCTCTCGAACTGGCAGGAGTGAGTTCGACTGGCTCTCGACTGGCAGAAGCGGGCTCAACTGACTCAGGACTGGCAGGAGTTGGCTCGACTGGCTCTCGACTGGCAGGAGTAGGCTTGATTGGCAGGAGCAGGCTCATCTGACTCAGGACTGGCAGGAGTGGGCTCGAACTGACAGGAGCGGGCTCGACTTGGGTCTCGAACTGGCAGGAGTAGGCTTGACTGGCAGGAGCAGGCTCGACTGACTCAGGACTGGCTGGAGTGGGCTCGATTGGCTCTCGACTGGCAGAAGCGGGCTCAACTGACTCAGGACTGGCAGGAGTTGGCTCGACTGGCTCTCGACTGGCAGGAATAGGCTTGATTGGCAGGAGCAGGCTCAACTGACTCAGGACTGGCAGGAGTGGGCTCGAACTGACAGGAGCGGGGCTCGAACTGGGTCTCGACTGGCAGGAGTAGGCTTGACTGGCAGGCTCGACTGATTCAGGACTGGCAGGAGTGGGCTCGACTGGGGCTTGACTCACAGTAGTGGATTCGACTGGGTCTCGACTGGCAGGAGTAGGCTTGACTGGCAGGAGCAGGCTTAACTGACTCAGGACTGGCAGGAGTGGGCTCGACTGACTCAGGACTGGCAGGAGCGGGCTCAACTGGCTCTCGACTGGCAGGAGTGTGCTCGACTGACTTGACTGACTCAGGACTGGCAGGAGCGGGCTCGAGTGGGCTCGACTGGCAGGAGTGTGGTCGACTGACTCTCGACTGGCAGGAGTGGGGTCGACTGGCTCTCGACTGGCGGGAGTTGGCTTGACTGGCTCTCGACTGGCAGAAGTAGGCTTGACTAGCAGGAGCAGGCTCAACTGACTCAGGACTGGCAGGAGTGGGCTCAGGAGCAGCTCGACTGGCTCAGATACTGATGCAGTGGTCTTGTTCACTCTCTTCCTTTGTTTCTTTGGAGTCAGAAGAGGATCTGGAACTTAACATGAAGGTGGAAAAGCAGGTTGGTCGCTAAAAAACAAACTCTGGATGTACGGGAGCAGACTTGACAGACTCTGGGATGGCTGCAGTGGTCTTGATTGATTCAGGAAAAACTGCAGGAACGGTCTCATCTTATACTTCGGCTGACTAAAACAGACTTGACTGGATCTGGCTGGAACTGTCATGGATAGTTTTGGAATGACTAGACTTGACAGACTCAGGAGTGACTAGAATGGACGTGAAAGACTCTGAGACAACCAGAAAGGACTTGGAATCTTCTGCAGGGATTGCATTTACTATGACGGCAACAGACTCCCTGGACTCAGAGACAGTGGTCTGGGCTGCCCTCATCCTTCTCAGTCTATGCTTTAACGTTTAACGTTTAAAGTCAGAAAAAGATTTTAAATTTGACTTGACGAAAGAGGGATGGCACTATGGTCACTGCAAGCTTACTTTGGTGGTGTCAGTATCTGTCAGTCCTTGCTGTGATGCAGATAGTGAGTGAAGTTCCAAAAATCCCAAATTCCCTGTTGCTTCATCTCCCACTGTGGCAAGGGGTCATCCAGGCAGAGGTTAAAAGAAACCTTAAGGGACGCATCATCTTACTCAAGGTCCAGAAGAACTGAGCAAAAGGCCGCACATCCCGGCCCTGCTGGTGAAGCGATAACAATCGCTGCTGAGAGTGCCCGTCTCTCTTGAGCAGTTACGGGGGGAACTATACGGATGCTCATTGCTGGGTCCAATGTTGGCTGGTTCGTTTTGTCACAATTCTGCAAGAGATAGGACCCAGATGCAAATGAGTGGACAAGGGTTTTTATTTACAATTTAGTACAGTCTTCTTATCAAGAACCATTTCCCCCTTGTGTATAAGGTACTTGAGTTACTTAAATGGTTCTTTGGAGACTGACAACAGTCTTGATTTTTGGTTCTCTATTTCACTATTAGTTCACTTTTTGACTTTCTCAGTTTGTGTAAACCTACTTACATTTTGTTTCATTAATACATACTATATTCTTGATTTACTCCTAAAGAATAGTGAAATGTGACAACATGCCCCATAGTTAGGGCACATTGTAACATGACCATATGACAGATTAAAATGTTTTCAAAATGTTGTCAGAATTTCAGTTTGATATGCAATTTAATGATTTTAACTAACCTTAAGTTAGCAGTAAATGAGAGAGAGACAAGATTAAGTGGTTGCTCAAACAGTCCTCTTTGTTGTCTGAGGATATGCTGCAGTCGCCACGGTAACTCTCTAACTGCCACCCAGGAAATCATAAAATACAGCTGTTCAGTGCAAACTCATTAAAATATATTTATAATACATGTAAATAGAAATATATATACAGGAAAAAAATATAGGCCTATATATAAAAATAATTGAACATTTTCTGTGATCCAAACTACATGTTGGGTTGTCACACTCACAATATGATCAAGAATGGTTTGTGTTAACCGTCAGTGGAGTTTTCTCCTCATCATAATCACACTTTGCTTTGTTTTCTGGGAGCTTGAATGCTCTGTAAATCATATTTATTGGAGAGAGAAAAAAACTTGAAAAAATCACTTTAATTTAATTGAAAATGGGTTGGGAATAGATGCCATAAAATCTGTCATGCAAGAACATATTTTAATAATTTGCTTTTCTATTAGAAAAATAGCAATATACCAGCCACTTAATTTTTGAGGGAAAAAAACACATCACAGTATTTTTCTTGCACAATAGGTCCTTTACTGAAAATGAATGGCTGTCTTTTATATTCCTTGCAATGGAATATTTGGGGGACCTTGGCATCAAAAAGTTAGAAACCTTGTTCTTTAGAAAAAAAATTCTTTAGAGCTCCAGCACTTAATAATAATAACTAAAAAGAATAATTTAAAACATCACCATGTCAAACCATAAAAAAATTCTAAAAAAATGTTAGTATTTAAGAATTAATAGTTAAATATAAGTAGCAGAACAGTGGAACACTGTTGATGCCTTTTTTTCCGGTTCCATCAACAAAAAGACGAAAATGTTTGAAAATCTGATGGGAATAAACTTCCAATATGCTCATGTACTGTATCTAGCTAGATCTTTGTCTATGAGCATATGGCTGAGTTCATATCGCAGCTTATTCCAGCCAATATCCGCTTACTTAGACAATTTTCAATGTTTTTTAACAGTTTAATAATGGCAAAAAAATTTGTAGAGGCGTTCTGACTAGAAAAATTCAGTTTTTACCAACATGTGACCAAAGCGGTCATAGGTTCTCCTCACTAGTGTCTTAATGAAGTCATGTGGCCTGATTATCTTTTTTTTTTTTTCCGGTATGCGTCTGTTTTTTTTACCAATATATGACCAAAGCGGTCATAGGTTCTCCTCACTAGTGTCTTAATGAAGTCATGTGGCCTGATTATCTTTTTTTTTTTTTTTTCCGGTATGCGTCTGTTTTTTTTTACCAATATATGACCAAAGCGGTCATAGGTTCTCCTCACTAGTGTCTTAATGAAGTCATGTGGGCTGATTATCTTTTTTTTTTTTTTTCCGGTATGCGTCTGTTTTTTTTACCAATATATGACCAAAGCGGTCATAGGTTCTCCTCACTAGTGTCTTAATGAAGTCATGTGGGCTGATTATCTTTTTTTTTTTGCGGTATGCGTCTCTAATTGCTAATTTGTTCGGATGACATATTTAAATGTCAATCAGGCAGCACAGATCAGTGAAAGTCTAATTATGCAGATTTAGTTAACATGCTGTAATTATAGGAGTGAATGGACAAATTAAGAGGAAATTTAATTGGTTTCTCTTAATGGAACCATCTCTCTGGCATTATCTGCATGTCTTTAACCATATTTCAGCACCATACGGTACAATCTTTTTAATCATTTAAATGAAAGTTGTCATCAAAACAACCATTACATTCAAATAGCAAGAACACTAGAACGCGATTGTGACGGATATTAAAATGAAACAGCACTCAAAGTACACAATTGTATATTTACACCTATTAAATATTAGGTTATGGACTAGTGCAAATACTTCTCTTCATAATAAACAAGAGTTAAGTTATTGATTAAGTGCACTGTAGATACATTATATTTTTAATGTTTTTGAAAGAATCTTATGCTCATCACACTTGCATTTATTTGATCAAAAAAACAGAAATACACCATAACAGTAATATGGTGAAATATTATTGCAATTTAAAATAAGGGTTTTCTATTTTATTATATTTTAAATGTATATACAGTATGTAATGAAAATAATTTTCATCAGCCATTCCTCCAGTTTCAGTGACACATGATCCGGCAGAAATCATTCTTTGCTAATTTATTATCAATGTTGGAAACTTCTGTGCTGCTTTTTTATAATAATATTTGACAATATTTAAGTTATTTCTGTTCAAATATACTGCAGGCCTGATGAGCATAAGAGATTTCTTTCAAAAACATTTAAATAGTAATGTTTCCAAATATATATAGCCCTAATATATATATACATCTGAATAAACATATATGTGTTATGCTAACATTGCATATGTTATATGCAATGTTTTATATTAAAAAATGTTATATATTAAAAAAAACCTTACTTGTTTATACAGTTTCGAATGAGTCTCGATTTCTGTTGAGTCAGAATTTGGTGTAAACAGAATGAGAACATGGATCCATCATGCCTTGTTACCACTGTGCAGGCTGGTGGTGGTGGTGTAATGGTGTGGGGGATGTTTTCTTGGCACACTTTAGGCCCCTTAGTGCCAATTGGGCATCATTTAAATGCCACGGCCTACCTGAGCATTGTTTCTATATATATATATATATATATATATATATATATATATATATATATATATATATATATATATATATATATATATATATATTTATATATATATATATATATATACACATGTATATATATATATATATATATATATATATATATATATATATATACAGTGTATGTAGCATATGCAATGTTAGCATATCACATTTATTCAGATCGTTTCTGATGTTTTGATTCTCTCTTTGTGCCTCTGAAAGGAGAGATGAACCATAAATGTCAAAAACTGTGATGATATGCATTCAAATACATCTGCCTGCCAAGTCGCATTCATGTATTTACAGCTGATGAAAGCGTGTCTTAATTTGTTCATATAAAGTGCGTCGGCAACTCAAACCACCTCATATCTGGATTTCCAGCAGTTCAGCATTACTTAATATAATCTCAGGATATTTATTATATATGGTGTGTGGGGTTTAAAAAAAGTCAGATATTGAAATAATAATAAAAAAAACATTTCCCACTTTACATTGACAAGAATATTATATAGAGAACAGAATATGAATAAAAGAGCAAGGCACAGCTGCGATCAGATCTCCTCTCTCTCAGCCGTGATGCTTACAGTAAGAGCCGAGCTCAAGTGACACACACTCCTCTATTCCAGGAAACTCTCTTATTAAAGTCAGAGTGTGTTTCAGAACATCAAAGATCTGATGTCATGACTGGTCACGTGTCTCAAAGAAATGAAAACAGCTGGAATTAGTCACATTGTGTGTCGTATAGCTAATGTAACGTTTGTTGTTTTACCGTTCCATGAGCTTAAAGTCAATATGAAACAAAATGTACACTGTAAAAAAATCCATTAACTTTACGGCAAAAAAGCGGCAGCCAAATTTACTGTAAAATAAACAGACTTACAGACTTAACTTAAATTTACAGTAAAAAGCAAACAAACACGTTTCATTGACTGATATAATGCTAATTTACTAATGTTGTAAAACACTGACAACCACCAATCACAGTGGTGATGAGAGTCACATGATAAATCTATACTCATCACAAGCAGCTTTATCTTAAAAAAGAGTTAATAAAGAAGCTATAGTATCATTCACACAAACACTAAACACAATCATGGTAACACATATTCATTTTTTTTTCCACAAAAATGCAATAAACATTAATTTAACAACATTAAATGTAACATAAAACCCTAACATACAGTATTAGAAAATAAGAAATAGTTTGAAGAAACAGTTATTTCAGCAAAAATACATCAAATGTGAAGTGTCACGCAGGGAATTGTGGGAATGTCAGTTTACATTTTTTTCACTGTAAATCATACAATGACTTGTTCTTTTTCACTTCCAAAAACTGATATTTTACTGTAAATGTACAGTAAATGTACAGTTAGATCTATCACAGTTTAAAACACTTTCTTTTAACCAATTAACAGTTTTCCACTGTAGCATTTTTACAGCCTGTTACCATTAAAGTCATGATCATTTTTTATTTTATTCAAATCATGTTTGACCTAAATGCTTCATTTCTAAATATATAAGCATTGTTGATTATTATGGTTAGTGTTCAGGGCCCCGTTGTTTTGTGTGTTAGGGTTAGACTGTTCGGTTCTCATCTTGGAGTTGTTGTCATGGGAACAGATCCGTGAGCTCCAGAGGAGGTTTGTTTAAAGTCGACAGGATTAGATTGTGGCTTTATGAGTATAGGTGATACTGGAAGTTTGTCCCAGATACATTTTATAAAAACAATTTGTTTCCAAGTACAGTAATCATTGAAAAATATAATGCATCTGTAAATGACATCATATCTGTACATTGACATTTCTACATACAGAGTTTATGTAATGATCAATGTGATCAAGTGAAATTGACCATGTTTTTTGGTACTCTAATTTATTTATTTAATTTGAATTTATTGGTACCCTATCCTCCAAATTAATATTATTAAATTGAGTTGCTGATGATGTCATGCCCAGGTTCTTATACATTTAAACATGAGGCTAATTTCTTACTATTTATTCAAAGATTTCCTGCAGCTGGTTGCCTTAAACTTTTACGTTTTTTTTTTAAACTTACATGGAGCGCCAGGCGTTACGCAAGTGTTTTTTGCTAGTTTCAGCCCGACGCAGTAATCATTTTCACGTCCTGTGTACTTGTTTAGATAGCAAATGCATTTGCCCCCATCTACGTGCCCATGGGTGTGCTGGTCTGAAAACAAGGTGTGTTCAGGCGCATTGTTGGAGCATTGCTATTTTGAGGCAACTGAAATGACTGCGCCATTGACCAACTGAAACCTGGTCTAAAGTAAATGGCGCAATAATATATATATGTATATATATATATATATATATATATATATATATATATATATATATATATATATATATATATATATATATATATATTGTTGTCTAAAGCAGGACCAGCTCTCTCTCTTGAGCATGTTAGTAATGTGAGCCTATAGACGGGTCAAAAGCGTGAGCCATTTTTCTCGTCGTTAAACTATCCGCTTGCGCCATGCGCTTTAGACCATGTGCTTAGATCGTCTAAAATAGGGCCCTATAACTCTGCACTTATATGACCCAAAGACTGGAAAATTGGTACAAATCTTCTTTTGTGGACTTCCTGAACATATCCTCTAATATATGTTAAAAAAACATGGCCGCAAGCAGCCAGTCCAAATTTTTGTGAAAAACAGCCACAAAGTGGTGCTAATATTATAAGCAACTTTACATTTTAGCTAATAACTCCTTAACCATGTGTGAAAGAATGCTTGTTTTAAACTACAACAATTTATATATATTCAGGGCTGTCAAACGATTAATCGTGAGTAATCTCATCCAAAATAAAAGTTTAATAAAAACAACATAGAAAAACCGCAGTGTTGCACAGCGATCAATAGAACCGTTGGGTGAAGCGGTCATAGCCGTGTTTTAGACCGTGAGATAAATGCTATCCACTAGAGGGAGCCACATGATAAGAATCTTTTTTTCAATCGGTTTCCATCTCTTTGAATGGAAATAAATGCATTGATCTAGTTAATTTGCATAACTATTTTGTACTAAGAGTATAGTTTAATTTGATTAGTGTACATAGAAATCTGTTAAATGCTTCATTTATCCTTCTCTCTGCGTCCTGTAACAAATCCTTCCCTCATAGGTCAAAATGACCCGAAGCCCATATATATATATTTTTTTTATGTAAACCGCTTTGGTGGCCATTGGGTCTATGAAAGTGCTATATAAATGCAGGCCATTTACCATTTAGATTTAATCAGTAAAAAATCAATAAGTAGTCATTTAGTAATGTAAGTACATACTTTCGTTACATAATTTCAACTTAAATTCAAAATATCTCACAATTTCATGCATAAATCTTTTAATCCAGCTCAACATATTTTACATTTGGTGTCTTTGTCGACCTCTTGTGGAATTTCTTTAATATAACATGATATTTCATGACTCTAGCCACTAGATGGCCTTATAGCTCTATATGGAGCAAATGAGCTGTTCCGCTGGGTGCTAAAGTCAGAAATTTTCAGTATCCATTCAGAGACCCATATTGACAGTATATAAAAAAATGTTACAGTTCTAGCATTTTTTATTTAGAATTTTTAGCATTTTTAGCGGGGTTTTTTTCTATGTGTACTCAAGCATTCATCCAACGAGGGGAGCAATTTGTTACTTTTTAAAATTTGACCACAAAACTCCTCGAATCCATTTTTTTGGTGGTTCCGATGAACACTCCCTCCCCCCAAAAAAAAGTCAGAGTCAGAATGACTTGATGGAAGAATGAGGGTTGACTTTAATACACACCAATAAAACACATTTTTCAATTTAGCAGACATGATTAAATATATTGCTGTTCGCTTAAAATAAAGAACAAATGTTGTGTCTTGATCCGTCTACTAAATATTATAACATTTCTATAAAGACACTTTACTGTTTACTTCTTATAATAAAACAAACACGTATGAATTAAACGGCAAGAATAAGGCTAGAATGCAACACATATAGAAACAAATGATAAAAATGAAGAGAATAAACAAGGGTTTGAGCTGCAGATGATGTATACGTGTGAATGTTAAATATGAGTCCACACATATTATGATCACATGGCATGCCTTACAGCTTTTTATACAGGGGTATTTTTTTAACTTCTCTTTTAATCTTACGGTAAAGAGGGATTGATTTCCTTTAAAAGTCAGTTGCCCTTTTGACACATGTGTTGCTGTAACCCTTTCCATTTAAGATGGACGTGGCTATACAAACCACATCAAAAGATGCATTTTAATGATCCACGTGGGCCATTGGTGCTTTGACCCCCGATGATTGACTTTTATGACCATATTGAAACAGACACCACATGAAATATTTGTCACAACCATTTGAAACGAAAGCAAAACAATGATTAAAATGCTGGAAAATCCCCTCTGTTCAGAATGCTTTTTGACTAGTTCCTTCACAAGCACACACATCAAGAGGGTTTCCAGTCGGTTGTAAGTAAATGCACTGAACTGCCCTTTCTGCATCACATTAACTTCCACATCACATTCCTCCTGTCCTGAAAGCTGATTGGCTCTCATCCCTTCTGTCTGGATGCATACGCCACAGCCGCAACTCCTGATTGGACGGCAGCGGCAGAGCAGTGCGTGAGCTCTGTGTAAAGCTCCAATGGCGTCGTGACTTGTGTTTAGAGGACCGAAGGGGGCGTAGGACGCACCACTGGGAGGGTGGATGGGGGTTGGGATGAGGACAGGGTGGAGTAAAACCCAAATAGGATCAAAATGATCAGCTGTTAAATGCAAAACATAGTAGTATGTATGCTCATTCTGTAACTTTTGCTGTAAACGAGTACCAACAGTCATACATTTTGCTTCATTTATGTTATCAGAGCATCCGAACCAAACTATTCATGGAAGCAAACAGTAGATTTATTTTTAGACGCCAGACTTCATGATGTTAGAAACAGAAATATTTGGTGATGAAGGGATCCGTGAGGTAATGCAGCACTGTTACTGACTGCTAATAAAAGCAGAACAGGACCATATTTGCATTTTAATAGCTGGAGGGATTTGCGTTCATATCAGGCGATGTGGGGGTTATACAGAGGTCTGCTGAGGGAGGGGGTTGTGTCTATACACCCCCCAAATCATTCATACACAAGACACTTAATCATAATACACACTCTTTTTGGTCTCCTTCAGTAATCAAATCAGTATCATTTTAATTCAGGCCACTGTGTTTGATCATTTATTGCCATAACACATACTACTAATGCAGACTCGAATAAACTTTTGCGTTTTGGCTTTAATTATTTATAGAGGATTTCAGCATAGCAGTACGTTAGCAAAATGTCTGAATTTTAAGATTAAGTCTAGAAGTTTTCAAACTTTTTTTGTTTTATTTTAAAATTAAAATAGTATTTAAGAAGAAGGCCATGCCAATCAATTTGATGCCTTTGTTGTTCGTTGTCTCCATTGAATAAAATAACATAAAAAAACACATTTTATACATTTTGAACAATTAAAAAAAGTTAAACTAAAACACAAGTTTTTTGACTAAAAATGATCTCTTTAAACACCGTAACAGTTTAATTTAGAACCTCACCTCCTGAAGAACCCTTTATATGCTGTAATGTTTTGTGTGTGTTATTCCCGGCTTTTTGTTTTTCGAATCTGTAACTGTCAAAGACTGATTCCTGGAAGCTCAACTTTATAACTTCACAGACAGACAAATATACTCTCAACAGGTAAATTATTTATTTCTTAAATGTGTAATAATAAAATGTTTAACTTTAAAATGTTTAATCATTTCCTGACAATCATGCCTTTTTTCTTTTTAGTTTAACAGAACATGTAAGTGCGAGCAGCTCTGTTCAGTTAAGAATACTAATCTTCTCTTCCCCACAAAGTAATTAACAGAAATATATAGTTTGATCCATATTGTTTGATTTTTATGCCTAGAGTTCTGCTGGTGCTATTGGTTTTTGTAGAGAACCGCGGGAGCGCGCATGACTCCATGACTGAGGGAGCGCGTGCACGCGACAGAGGAAGGGAGAGTTCTTCTTTCACTGCTCCATCCGGGAACTCTCCCGAATTAGCATTGACAACCGAAGCGCAACTTTTTCCCCAGGCAAAGTGAAATCACGCCGCGCACTCGGACAAAATATAGTTCCACATTTTTCAACTCAAAGACTTGGAAATAAAGCCATACGATACGGATAGGCCGGTCGGGCGTCTGCCGTGTGGATTACGGAGTGAATTTACGTAACTGCTGGAACCTTTAGCTCGCTTTCTGAGCACTTTTGTTTATACTGGCGTAAAGTGGGTGATGAGCTTACGGCCAGTAAAGAAGCGAGAACTTGCTGTGCAGCCCGAGTAGTTCTTGCGATTGTTATTGTTGCTTTTAAAATACTTGTATTACGCCACAAATAACGCGGATCGCGTCGAAAGTGGAGGAAAAGTGCTTCTGAAGTCGGAATATGGAGCTACAAGGCCTTCAAGAAGCACTCAAAGTAGAAGTCCAATGTCATCAGGTAAATAAAAATGGCATTTTGTTCAAGCTTTCCTGGGATTCTTACGTGAATTAAACGCTATAAGACGGACATCAGCCGTGTTCGAACGCTTTAATTCGGTTGGAATTCGGAGCCTTTTAGAGTCATACAACGGTAACATTCTTTCGCCTTTATGACGCCATAATCACTTTGAGCGCATTTTGTTAAAACGTTCTTCGATGCACTTTCACGCGTGCGGCGTGTTTTTAGCGATTTGCACTAATAATGCGGCGGTTTTGTGTAGCGATCGGGACGAGACTTGAATATTTATGAGGTTCAAACGGACTCGCTGCTCGCCGCTTTGTTCCTCCCTCATATCTAACTTGAAACACTTTCAACGAAACGCATTTTCGTTGTTTTACTTCGTTTAGAAACGTAGTTGCACCGATGAAGCGGGACCCGCAGGTAATTCATTTTATTCTGAAGCGTTGAAGAATGGAGCATTTACATTGGGGCGAGAAACTTTATCGGCATCACTAGTTCTTACGGACGTTCTCAACGCTTTGTCCTTTACGTGACTTTGCCAAAAACACAAGGGGGGTTTGGGAAGTTCTGAAAACATTTAGATTGTTTTTCGTGTTGATTAAATGTGTTTAATATTATTACGGTGAGCTCAAGAAACAACTACACTAAAGGCAAAGCAGAATAACTGCACTAAGTGGACAAACAAGTAGTAATTCATTTATTAGGGATTATATTTGGCCTCATGAATGCATTAAGCGACATTTTGGAAACATCCTCCTTTCATACAGGGGGAAAAAAACACTAAAATACTATAATTTAGCTGGGTTGAGTGAAATCATAATAAACAACAACTGCTTTATCTGCACAATCGTAAGTAATTTGTAGCGTCCATTTTTTATAGGTCGACATGTTTCTAGAGAGTTTGTGAAGGAAAGTTGCTCCTCGGCCATGTTGCATTAAAACATCGCTGTACAGTGTGTACATAACCTCAACGTACTTATTCGATACTTTATCGACAGTCTTCCCGGTGGGTTATATTTCGTGGTCACATGACGACGTGGTAGAATTTGATTCGATCTCTGCAGTTCACTTTCACTTTTTTAATAATCGCGACTCAAAAAGCAAGGTCATCAATACTATAGCGTTCCGATAGCAATTATTCATGTGTTCACGGGTAATTCGTCTGCTTGGCCTTGGTTTGTTGGCATGTTAGACACAAGCTCTCAATCCTTCACTGAATCCGTCTGTCAGAATGACTGGATTTAGAGTCGGTTCGGTTGGGACTTTCAGTTCGTAACGCAGTTTCAGCACCTCGGACAGCGGCGCGCGCCTGCATTTCAACGTGTTTTAAATGTCAAATGTCGCCACTGTGTGAAATGTTTGTTGTTAGGCTTTTTTTTTTTTTGGTGTACCCCAGTTTGATAGTGGAAGCTTCCATTTTGTGCTGAAGGGGTGTTGGTTTCTTCCTAACATGGAGCAAAAGTCTGCAGAGTTTCTGGCTGGGGAGGGCTCATTCATGGCCATTCTGGAGAGGGGAAGGGAGGAGAAAACACTAGTCAGCATCACACAAGACACTACACACAAGCCTCTGTAGGCCTCATAACACTCCTTATGAGGTTCTCCTAATTAATAGTGTCTATCACAGTTCAAATGCTTAACAATACTAACTTATTCATGCTAAAGAGTCAAATAATGCTGTAAATACCAGAGGAAAAGCATTCAAATATATGACATAATGGGCTACAAGTATGATATATTTGTTATTGTGTAATTATATCAAAGGATATACAGTATTATAATGCACCGTGATGTCTCTAATGCATTAATCATACCCGTATTTCACATTCAAAGATCTAATTCCATTTAAAGTAAGGTGTCATAATTCACTGCTAAATGTAAACCTTTTAAAACATAAAACGGTGCTTTCTCAATGCATTTCTCATGGATAGCCTTTCATAACCCCACCAAAGGCTGCGACTTTGGAGTACAATTTCTAATTTATTAAACATTTTCTTTCCCCTTGTTTACTATTAAATCTTTAAGAAGTGAATTCTAAATGTGTGGCATGTAGAAAATCCAGAATGCTACAAAGACAACCGCCACGTTTATAAGCAAAATCGTAAGTGTTTTGTCAATATTAAAGCTAATTTATGCTAAATGTTGTATTCATGAGTGTCTAGTCTAACTAGAAATATGTAACTGAACATGATTTTTTCTTTTTTTTGTCCTCCGGGCCTGACCCATCCTCTTCATATTTCACCCGAACTTTCATTTGAAGGAGGCTTGTAAATGAATGCAGATGATGGAAGCACAGCCTCCAGTATTTATTAGCTGAGAACATCATAATTGTGTGCAGTATCTTGTGTTCCCCGCAGGGCAAACATCTTTCATCCATATATAAATATCTGTCTTAACTTGTGAGTTTTTAACACATATATTGTGCGAGAGGGTTTTGTATTGTTGTTGTCTTGCTAGTTGTTGCATCACTGATCCAGAAACACTCATAAACTTGCTGTAAGTCTTGAGCTTTGATTTGCTCAATTTTTTGTCTCTCTCAAGGCTCACAAATCCTTGCCAAACAGATCCCTGTGTGTGTGCCCCTCATGAATTTGTTCATGAGTTTTGCAATAGGATAAGGTTTTGATTCTTGCAAAAATCTCCCTGTTTTGTTACTTTGCAGTAAAGCATTTGCAATGTCTGTTTATTCAGATTCATAGAGATGTGACCCACATTTCCATGTCATGAATGAATAGTTCACCCAAAAATCTCCTTTTATAGAGACAGAAGAAGTACATACAGGTTGAATGAGTGTGATGCATTAGCACTTGTATCTCTTTGCTTGAAAGCAGTTCAGCGTTGTGTCCAGAGTGATTTATGTAGCACAGTCCCACAGACTGACAGCAGCTTTAATGTGCATATGTGAAAGCGTTTGCCTGGAATCGACGCGTGTCATGTAATCGATTACGTAAATAACTCGATTCGTGTTGAATGCGTTCAATCGCTGTGATGTTCATGGTCATCCTCTGACTCTTGCGCATGTTGATATTTTGTGCTTGAAGGGATAGTTCACCCAAAAAATGAATATTAGCCCATGATTTACTCACCCTCAAAGACCCCTAAGTCATGCTAGGTGTATATGACTTTCTTTTTTTCAGATGAATACAATCTGAGTTATATTTAAAAATGTCCTGGCTCTTCCAAGCTTTATATTTGCAGTAAATGGCTGTTTCTGTTTTGTCCATAAAAGTGCATCCGTCCATCATAAAAGTGCATTCATCAATCATAAAAGTGCATCTATCCATCATAACAATGCATCTGTCCATCATAAAAGTGAATCTGTCCATCTTAAAAGTGCATCTGTCCATCATAAAAGTGCATACCTCCAATATAAAAGTGTGTCTATTCATCATAAAAGTGTATCTGTCCATCATAAGTGCATCTCTCCATCATAAAAGTGCATCTATCATCTATCCATAATAAAAGTGCATCTATTCATCATAAAAGTGCATCTATCCATAATAAAAGTGCATCTATTCATCATAAAAGTGCATCTGTCCATCATAAAAGTGCATCCCTCCATCATAAAAGTGCATCCCTCCATCATAACAGTGCATCCCGCCATCATAAAAGTGCATCTATCCATTATAAAAGTGCATCCCTCCATAATAAAAGTGCATCCCTCCATCATAAAAGTGCATCTATTCATCATAGAAGTGCATCTGTCATCATAAAAGTGCATCTATCCATAATAAAAGTGCATCTGTCCATCATAAATGTATCTATTCATCATAAAAGTGCATCTATCCATCATTAAAGTGCATCTATTCATCATAAAAGTGCATCTGTCTATCATAAATGTATCTATTCATCATAAAAGTGCATCTATCCATCATTAAAGTGCATCTATTTCATCATAAAAGTGCATCTGTCCATCATAAAAGTGCATCGCTGCATCATAAAAGTGGATATATCCATCATAAAAGTGCATCCCTCCATCATAAGTGCATATATCCATTATAAAAGTGCATCCTTCCATCATAAAAGTGCATCTAACATCATAAAAGTGCATCCCTCCATAATAAAAGCGCAACCCTCCATCATAAAAGTGCTCTGCAATGGCTCTGCGGGTTAACAAAGCCCTTCTGAAAAAAAGCAATGAGTTTGTGTAAGAAAATTATCCAAATTTAGATTCACTTTTATGATGGACAGATGCACTTTTATAATGGATTGATGGACTTGTGGACTTAAAAACAGAAACAGCCCTTCACTGCCATTATAAAGCTTGGAAGAGCCAGGATATTTATATAAATATATATATATCCTGGCTCTTCCAAAGCTTTATAATATACAGTATATATATATATATAACCCTATTGTATTTGTCTGAAAGAAGGATGCCATATGCACCTAGGATGACTTGTTGGTGAGTAAATAATGGGCTAATATTCATTTTTGGGTGAACTAGCAACCCCTTTAATACGGCTGATCATACAGCATTGGGTTTTATAGGGTGGGTGTGATGCCGCGATGCATGGCTCAGGTGTACTCTCTGCAACTCAGTTACAGAGCATTTTAAAGTGGTTGTTTCTAATGGATGAACTTACACCTTGATTGGACTCATTTATTTTATAATCTCCCAATCACTGCTTCAGGTTCACAGTTTTATGAAGCTTCTCCATGTTTGATACTGTCGCTGATGGTTACTGCTATGGATGTTTAGAATGCGGTTGTGACTAAAGCTGTTTGATCATACGGGTGAATGAACATATTCAAACAGATACTTTAATCTCAAAGAATGAACAACATTTCAGCATTCACACTACAATCCCAAAAGTGACTGAACTACAGCCTCAGTAAACGCAACCTATACTGCATAAACCTTATAAATAGTATCATTAGATAAAACTTCTATACATAGGTTAGTTATGGTTATTATTTATTGGTAAATGAACCAAATGATTCAATCGACTATTCATAAAAATAAATTACAGAATAACTGATGAAATAACTCGTTGATTAAGCTGAAAAATAATCGATAGATATTAAATAATCGTTCAGTTTCAGCCCTAAAAAGAATCCGAGCGTAATTTTATAAATCTATTACATTCATTCATATTATGTAATTAAAGACATGAAAGTGTAAGCACTTGAAACCATAAAAGAAAATGGTCACCATTTACTCACATTTGTGTCGGTTTAAACCTATTCTCTCTTGCCATTACAACACGAAGCTCAAATGGACACAAATATCATATTTCCGTATCCATCTTGTGCTTTACAGTCCCATAGTTTCAAAGCCAAATATGGATTGAAATTGAATTATTGATGTTGAGTGGGTTTGATTTGCTCTTGTCCTGGAACAGGATGTTAAAACTCAGGCTTAGGGCTGGATTTCCGGAGGTCTTTACTCAAGGAAATCACAAAGCATATTGGAGATCTAGTGAGTTCTTCATTTGTTTTCCCGTGCTGTCCCAGGCCAGGACGTGGGGCCTCCTTTTTGCGGTTTCGGGGAAGCCCTGTCTGAGACACAGGAGGTTAGTTCGAGAGTGAGATTTCCGACCTGCTTTAAAGGAAGAGCCATCAAGATTAGTATTCCGTAATAGTTTTTCCAAATGAAAATGACAGAAAAGGCATTTTTCTGATCAAAAAATATCGCAGATTTGAGGTCAAAATCAGTGCTTGACATCATAGTCCATATCAGGGGCTGTGTATTGACACATACTACTGGCTGGATTATGGTGAAAGTCAAAGTTTGCAAGGGTAATACCCGAAACAATGCCATCACCCTGGTCTCATTGAAAGTGTTTAATTACTTAAAATTATTTAATTTCATTCGACAGACTGAACTTTTGTGCTGTTTTCACAGGCCTATTGATTATCATCAGAATACTGTATCGTGAGCCATGTGACTCGGTCTCTATCATCTGTGAGGTACCCTGTAATTCTCCACCCCTAGTCAATGCTGTATTTATTGTTCGAAATTCTTGAAGGGATACTTCAGGATTTAGCATTAAGCTTTGTATTTGTATTTCAGAAGTACCATGCTTTCCACCCTCATATCCCCCTGAGATGAGAGATTTGTATATATATATATATGTTTTTTTCGTAATTTTGCATCATCTGAGGATTTTTTGTCCTGAGGCTAAAGACTAGCAGTCAGTAGTAGGGTCTGTCCCGCATGTTCTCACCCTGTCCATGAGGGCGGGATCTCACTCACAGAATCTTTTTCTGAAAGCTAAGCTAGCAGGCTCTTGTTCTGTGGAGAAAGCTGAGTAGTAGGGGCTACCATCCTCTCTTTCCCGGCCGTCGATGTCCCAGGATTCACTTTTGCTTTCTGGAGTCACCATTTGTCTGTCTACATGTATTCGTTTTCACCCTAATTTATTGGCTGGGGACCGAATGTAGTCTAGCATGAATCGTGTATCGGTCACGCTGCTTGCTTTTATGATCGTGAAAGACCCTTTTTGTAAGAGATGAAATTGGCGTGAATTTTGCTCATCAGTAACTGATGATTTACGTTCCTCCCGCGGCCTCGTCCCGCTCGCCAGATAAAAAGATACTGAATGGTGACTGTACAAAAATGTCTCTAGAGGTTTGGGCCAATCTTTAGTATATTTTTTTGGGGACTCATCACAGAGACTCACTGAGAGCCCAGATTCTTGCTATGCCTTTAGTCCACATTAATTGGATAGATTTGAAAAATCGTTTTTGTCAAAAAAATCACCACAGGCGTTTCTGAATTTTCAGTGTGATAGAAACTTCTAAATTCACTTTACACCATGTTGAAAACTTCACAAAAAACGATCAGATGGGAAAAGTCAATTGCAATAAGGGATAATTCATCAGCAAAATATTTCACTTGTCACAGATGCCAGGTTCAGTCACCACGTTTGCCAACACAACTGTTTTCCTAAATTCAGTGCAGGACCGCAAATGAGAGGCTACATTATCTGTTATTTTTTGCAGTAATAGCTGTGATGAAGAGCACATATTAGTAATATTTTACAAATGTAAAATGAATAACACATAACAGGCACAATACAACACTGACACCCAGATTGGGGTCACATCATAGACTAAACTTAATTTCATCGTTCTGAAATACTTCCGGTTTCACTGTTGCACACTATAATGGCGAAAGCCGTTTTCAAATTTATCCACTTTGGAGAGCGTTTTCTAATTGACAAATTTTTGTCTGACTAAAAAATCCATTGCCCTCACTGTGACGGGGAAGGTCAAACGAGAGAAATATAATTACTTTCAAAAATGTTTTAAAGTTTGCACTGAGTGTGAGCATGGCCCTTGTCTGTCTCACTGCGTCTGGTCACTGGTAGGCGTGGCCTTTAGGGCAGCGAAGCAAGTGCATTCTGGAATTCTTTCATCCACAGACTGAAAATAAATTTTCTGTTTTTCTTTGGAGTTTTAAAGCTCCAGTTTTAAAAATAATTTCAGATTTCTTTGACATAAAATACCAATTTTAACACATTCATCCTCCAGAGGTGAAGTATCTCGTTAATAAATAAAAACAGAATCAGATAGCTACTAATATTTAATCTCTAGAGGTAATGAAGATAAGCTTATTGAAACCATGCTACAAAAGTTGGACTAAGATTCAAATTAACATTTTTATTTCTGCAGTTGAACTCTGAGAGATGACTTTGAAACCGATATTGCAATCATCTCTGCAAACATACCGCATGCGAATGGGTCTGAAGGGTTTGTTGGACCGAGTGTATGTTGAAAGAAACTGTTTGTTGGTCACTTATGTTGCTCAAGTTGATGAACTCTGCTGAAAAGTTATTGACTTATTGTATTTTCCAGCCAAGATGAAGTTGCCGCGATCGGTACTAATAATCAAACCTTAATTCTTAACTTTAATAATGATTTTATAAATTGATAAGTTGTGATGTTGATTTTTCATGCATTCGGTCTTATTAGGGCAGTTAATAGATTAAATTGTTGGCAGACATTCTTGACGATTGACCATATCACATTTTTTTTAATCGACATGATATTAAATGTCCTCAGCACTTCCACGCAGCAGCTTTCATATTAATATCTCTATAAACCTCTCATCAGAGAGATTATACAGAACTGATTTTCTAATCTTTTCTCTGCTATTTTTCGTTTACTTGCTTTGATCCTTACACTTGCGTAGACGACGTTTGCGGGGAGCATTGTAATTATCCAAAGCTAATTTCAACTGCCAGTGTGAGGTCGGCGTGAGGGTTTAAGAATGGCCATTGTTCAAAATGAAAATTGAGAAATCAATATTGTTTTTTTAGTTTTTTTTTTTAAAGACTCATGCCTAGTCATATGATGTATTTTGATTTTGAGAACTTTGGTCATTTGTCAATGAAACTCACACGCCTAATCGAACAATACTGACTGGTGCTTTAGGATGAAATTCACATTGGCGGTTACTATCCACAATTTTTTGAAAAGAGGTTAATAAAGCAACTTCGATCTTTTGTGTTTTTTGCAGCATGTTTTTATTTTTGTACATAACATTTTTCCAGAAAAAAGGCCTTTGGTAAAAAAAACATGGTTTCGATTCGTATTTATTGGATGAAACAAACTTTCTGAAAGCAAAATAGAAGCAGAATATTTAAGCCTGAGAGGGCTTATAAATTGTCAATCAAGTGCCAATCATTTTTTATTTTTGAACAGGATTTGATATTTTTGAAAAAAATTTCATCAGATATGATACACCCTGATTGTTTTTCCAATGGACAATCATACTGAGGATGACACGTGTCGGAACTCATTCACTACGTTCAGACATGATGTTTGAGCTCAGTGCGAAGTTATAAGACCTGTAGGAAACATATGGACAGCTTCATTTTAATGACTCTTGGCGTCTTGATCCGTCCTTGCGTCTCATAATAATCGCTGCGGTAAATCACTGTTGGGGTTATTCCGTTGATGTATTTCACTCATTATTGTGAACACTTCTAGAGCCATTCATACATAAGACATCACGTAAGTGATTTATACGCCTTGTTTATAAATAGTTGCCGCGAAGACTTTAAGCGCTTGTCATACCAAAAGTGATCAAAAGTTTGTCGTCACTCTAGCTTTTAATGTTGTTTACACTGTATGTTTGTACCGCCACATATAATATAACAGCAAACCATGTGTAAATTCATAGTTTTAGCACCACTGTATATTTTCTCCTTAAATCGCGCATTGGTCGAAGACAGAATGAAACTTCACTGGTCTTGTGGATGTCAGAAACTACTTTTAACAATCAGGTCAACGATCGTTAATCAGTGACTCTGAGCTGAGTGAGTGAGGCAGGGGTCATTTGCATATATTGAACGATCGGATACTAAACGAGGCACGGTTGTAGAGTTACATTGAAGCTATTTTAAAGCATGAAGACATTTTCAAAAGCAAAAACCTTTAAAAATGTCATTTTGGTGATCAAAGTGAACTTTCTAATGGATAAAATGATTAACTACAGAGGAACTTTAATATTTAGAAGGGCTTTTTAAAAACATACGAACCGTGTGTTTAATTTAATTATTCATAAATTAAATTTACTGTATTTTCGTTCATTTAAACCTTATTTAATTTGAGTTTTCTATTTAAATATATTTCAAAAAAGCATACGTTTTTATATACTGTAACAACACAGGCCATGTGGTTATATTGTGTCTTGTTAATGTCACGTCATCATTTGTCATTCAGATGTTGTTGTTTGAACTTTTCTTTTGTCTAGGGAACAAAAATGGATACAATTATCCACAACTATTTTTAATTTGTCCAAATTAATACCAACCAGGAGGAAATTGAACCAAGTGGGGACATCAGTTAATAAAGGCAATGAATATTGGTTGTTCCCTCAACTTTGTAAGCTATCATATAACATCAGAGCTCTTGAATATGGTGCCCAAGTCATAGGGACTATTTTTATGATGTTTCTTTAATCCTTTTTGGAGCTTGATTGACGCGCTCACTAATAACTTGTTAATTACTTGTAGTTCGATTCCATCACTGAGTCTTGACATTCGTTCTGGCTTTCCGCCGCCGCTGTAGATAATAAGGTAACGAGATTAGATCACCAGATGATGGCAATAGGATTTGTTTAAAGTCCGGCCGTTCAAACCTATACTTGCCTTACAATATTTTGGGCCAATTTTAAAGTAATCCCTCAACATTGTACCAACTCTAAAAAGAAAAGAGAAAATTATGATTATAATAATCTTCAAATTCGTACCAAATATATCAATAATTGAATAGCTTATTGTTGCATACACGTTGTTATTTCAATGCTGTCGCAGACAACTAACATTGTTCTTACTAGAATGGTTTTGTTAACTTTACTTAACTTCCACAATAATTTGTCCAATCAACTAAATTTCGTAGTAATGTTTACATGCGCCTTCGTTACTCAGAAAAGCTTTCACTCGGTTTTGAGTACCATATAAAGCCAAAAATAAAACCATAAAATAAACTAAAATATAAAAAACAAAAAATTTATTTATTCACTGCTTGGAATTATCTGGAGTACACTTCAGATCAATTGGAATACCGTTGACAAAACCAAAGATCAAGAAATAGACTGTTGCTGATTTAAAAAACTAATGCTTACTTAATGAAAATTAAGGCAAATCAGTTTGCACAATAAATAAGTAAACTGAACGGAATCGTTTTTTACAGCGTAATATGAGGTTGTTCAGTTTAGTATTTTGGAACAGAACCCAATGTCTGTCAGATTATGGCGATATTTTCTCAAAAGATAGCTCAATCTGCTGTACTGGTTTCAGGCGTTCCGGTCTCCATTTTCTGCACAACTTACGTGATGGAGTATACGCTCGGTTTAAATGCGTTTGAGTTAGCTGCTCATGGCCAGGCATCGGCAAACTTTCATAATTTATCAAGTTCATTTCTGACCCTCAGAATATACATGTAATTCGCATTTACTGTATGCCAGAGCGCACAACTCAATGAATTTAAATATCAAACAGGTTTTAATATATGAAATCAAGGATGATATCACGTTTTGTTCGATTTTAGTGAACTGATCAATAAGTACAATTAGTGAACACGTACCTAACTTTTACGCACCACTGACCGACCAAATGTCGAGTTCCAAATGGGTGGAAAGTAAGTCCACACGAATCAAGATATACCAGGCTCAATGTTTTGGAGTGTTCTGGAGAAAGCGTCAATAAGGCTAGAAGGGATTACATGTTGTCATTTAGCGCACTGTAGTACAGTCAAGGGATGCCCCGCCCTTTGCCCCAATGATGCTCTCCAACTTGTCATAGTATCACGCATTATTGATATCAACATAAGGGGTGTTTAGTTATTGACTACATAGGTTGTGTTTACTTATGTATGTTTAGTTATTGGAATACAGGAGGAATTCAGAGGTCACCAATGGTTGGAACCTGTTTTTTTCATGTGTGGGCGTTTATTACCACCCACGTCCTTTTAATCTAAAAAACTGCTTTTGCTGATGATGAGCTCATTTCCGCTCATCCAGCTTTGGAATCATGAAATGATGACAAATACACTTTTTTCTGCATTATGGTCAATAAAGTTAGAGTTGAAAAAAGAGCCTTTATAAAAAAGAAAAGCACATTTTTAAAGCTCTTTCATTTTCCGATAAAAACAGAAAATTAAAAATAATAGGGCTATGAAAGTTTATCACATCAAAAATAAAAGTTTTTGTCTACATAATATATGTTTGTGTACTGTAATTACTTCGGATGCGCACCATGTATATATTTAAGAAATATTTGCATGTATATACTTTATAAACGTATATTATATAAATAACACATTTGCTCAAAAATATACATGCATATATGTGTGTGTCGAATAAGATACAATACAGACACACATATAATAAATAAACTTAAAAATGTAGTTGTATATAAAAGTAATTTAAATCCTATTATATTTTAATTGATATATTCTGATGTTGACTCCAATTTGTTGAAAATATAAAACTTGTTGGTGTAAAAATAGTAAACTCGTCATAACACATATTAAATTTTATTTATTCAACCATATTCATTTATTCAAAAGCATAATAATGAGCACAATGAATATATAATATACGCATACATTCTACAAAATGCTCCTCTCTGGAGTTATTTTTGTGCGCGAGGTATATAATGATTGCCATTAGAGAAATATCAGAACTCGGACATTTATTGTTTTTGAATTTTTGGCCGGCGAGAACTTTTTTTTTTACAAAAGTAACAAACGAAACTTATTGTCGGCTTAGTGACTCACTCACAATGTTTAGTGAAGTTTCGTTCATCAAAAGAACACTTCAAAATTGGGTTTCGGGTTGAGTAGAATTATGCATTGAAAACGATGGCACACTATTGGATCCAAATCACCTCGAGTCGCGTTTCTGACATAAACTGTCTGATATAAAAACACAGTTGAATGAACAATAATGAGGGGTTAATTTCTGGACAACATGTGTGTTGCATGCAACAAAAGTGTTCAAATAATGATTCGTTCTGTAAAAGGAGTCACTGCCAATTCATATTCACAATTCATAGGATGTCAACTAATTATAATTCCAAGAATGCCGCCTACCGAACCCCAGCTTCAAGAATATTAAATGGCAAGATGTTTATCATTAATTTTTTCTTAGAAAAGATAATGTCCCTTATGTAACAGACCAATATATAAAATATCTTTTATCTCTTTTAGCTTAATTAAAACTAGACAGATTAATAGATCGCAACTGTATAATAGTTTGCACGTCTAAATAAATGCAAAACTAGAAAATAACAAGTCATTTAGAAGAACATCGGCCCATGGTTACATCACTTGTGTAAAGTAAGTCTTGCTTGCCAATACGGGGTTTGAACTGATGATGGTGTCAGAGTGACGTGTGAGTCATACACCTTGTAGGAGAAACAGCTCGATGAAGGATCATAACTGGAAGAACAGCAGTTTGTGGAGCTGGCTCGGAATCAATCAGCACTTATATGTTGTTTGAGAGAAATGGGACCGTCCTGTGTGTTTCAATGGCTGGTGTAGTGGTTTTGCTGATAATTTACTTGTCATCCAAGATGTCCATTGTCATTCTTTCTTCAGTCGAAAAGAAATTAAGGTTTTTGATGAGAAACATTTCCAGGGTTTTTCTCCATATAAATAGACTTCAGTGGAACCAAACGGTTCAAGGTCCAAAAGACAGTTTCAGTGCAGCTTCAAAGGGTTGTAAACGATCCAGACAATGAAATAAGGGTCTTATCTAGTGAAACGATCACTCCTTTTAAAACAAAAATAACCGGCCAAAGTTTTATAAGCTTAATGGCCTCTCGTTTGCTACTGCCCACTTTTCTTTTCAAATCTTGCCCCATTAAACTAACGTTTTATTTGGTGATTCAACGAACTAGTTGTTTCATTTTGTTAATGTTTTAACAGGTAGTTGAGAACATCCGCCACAGAAGCAGAGCAAGGCTATTAAATTTAATTTATTAAATGAGCGATCGTTTGCCTTGCCACAAGACCCTCATTCATTGCCCGGAATTCGCCCTAAGCCCCATTGAACAGTTTGAACCTGAAAAGTGCTCTTTGGACGCTTGAAAGTTGCTCGGTTCCGCACTGAAGTCTCATTATGTGGAGACAGAACCGTGGAACGTTTCTTCTCTAATGAAGAAAAGAATGACATGGACATCTTGGATGACATGGGGTGAGTAATTGTCAGCGAAATTAAAAAAAGTGAACTACTCCTTTGATGATTAGTTTGCACTCAGATTTTTTTCTTTCCCGAAAAACCGTTTACTGTTCATTTAAGTTTGCCATTTAAACCCTGCCAATTAAACTCCGAATAACAGATTTGTGTGATTGTAGTAACTTAACATCAAAATTAAAGACATTTTTTTCTATTATTTATCTTAATTTAGCTACCTAAAACCCCACTTACAGCAGTTTTGGTTTCAGGGTTGAAGGACACAAAGGTGCAGGTTTAATAATAAATGTTGCAAGCGATCAGTTTTGGACCAAATGTTGGTTCGTCGGTATTGATAACTGTTACCACAAATTCAAGATAAATAGATTTTTGATCTTTTTGTCTTACAATTACTGTAGAACCAGGTTGAATGGGTAAAAGTGTTGAAAAATAAAAAAATAAACTGCAGATTTAGAATATTTAATGTCTCACTCAGAGACTTTCCGCTAGTTTTGGGACCAAATTTTAGTTTGTACGAATCTATAAAGTTTCTTGGTAACATGGTGAACACTATTTGTGTCAAAATCAGAAAAAGGAATGGAGACCATCACTTGTCTTCTTTCCATGCTGCTGAAGAAAACAAACTATGTCACATATTGATATTGTATAGTTTTTAAAAGATAGAGAATATTTGCAATTTTTGGAAAATCATGTGCGGATTTACATTTGCACACAAAAAGTGGGACAGACTGGAAATGGCTTTTTTAGTAATGAAATTAACTTTCACGGCAATGAATTAAAATATTAATTCAACAAATTGTTAAAATGATGAGATGTCGTACGATTGTTAGTTGGTTCACACATTTGAGGATACCAAAATCCACACTTTCATAGAGGGGTCAAAGCCATTTTCCCTGCTCGGGTCAAAACCTAATGATTCTCACAAACAGAAAAGATAGTTTTTGGGTCTTATAAGATTACAGAAAGTTATGTAGCTTTCCCTTTTATATGGGTTTAGTATTCGTTTATCCAGTGCCTAGTTGGCATTTTGTGGCTGTTATACAGTCTTTGTAAGGATTGTCTGGCGTTGTTGGCATTCAGCAGCCAGGCTTTATTCAGCATTCACAGATGAAAAGCAGCGGAGCTATTAAATAGCTTGAGGACAGTTTAAATATATGCCGCATCAGGAAGGAGGAGAAGCTGTTTGAGTGACCTATGCTTTTTATACTGCCGCTGATCAACTTTATTTTTTTTATTAACACCTCATGTGCCACTACCTCATGTTACACTTCAACTATAGATATTCACTCAGACACAAAAACATCCAGATCACAGACTATCCAATTAAGTTCAAAACCACCATGTGGATTGGAACTGATTTAACAGCAACTGAGTTTGAGACTGATCAATTTCATCAGCGTTAAGTCGTGTCACACGTGGGATGGTTATCGGACGAATTTTGTCATGGAGAATTTCAGAGCTTTGGAGGCTGTGGGGTTTAAACCATGGTAATTTACCATGTCAACTGTGGTGATCAATAACTTAATATTACTTTTTACCATCAGATGCATTTTTGAAGGTGTCAGACTAATGACAAACTCCTCTGAGAAGTACATCAGTTGAAAGCAATTCTAAGTGTGTCTCGAGTTTTTACAATATCTGTCTTCGTGAGAAAAAAGAAGAGGACAGAAATAATTGAGAAAGAGCGGGCTGTCACTCAAATTGGGAGAACAACAGCTTATCTCATTTGAGACGTAGTTGTTTGATTTGTTTTTTCCTACAAGGTCACAAGGAGTTTGCCTGAACACATGTGCAGAAGACACTATGCTTAAAGCAACGCCTTTGCAGTCTTTCTTATGCATTTGCAGTACAAAAT
>JAQIUQ010004833.1:0-27974 GCA_030378365.1 Hybognathus amarus
GGAACAAATAATTCACTCATTAACTCATCATCATCATCATCATCATCTTTATTCAGGACATACATATAAAATGGTCCACAGCACTATACAAAATTAAGTACATTCAAAATAGAAGAAGAAAAAAAACAACAGCAAAAAAAAAATTTAAAATGACTACACAGTCAAAATTACCTCTATAATAAGAAAAATAACTATCTCTCCAGTTTCATTTTATGAAGTTAATATTTATCGAACATTGCTGTAAATATGGTCATTGCTACGTTATGGGAGCAGTCTATTTCCCCTAAATCATTCATTTGTACATGCACAGCGTAATTATTTATATTTTATGTTGGTTGTCATGTTTTGTTATCATGTTTGTAATCCTGAACGGGCTACCACTGGCAGACCAGCCTTGCGCTGGATCACGGTAGGTTAATGGCTGAATCGGAATTTATAAGCAAGATCAATCAATAACCTAATACAGCCCAGTTAATAAATATAATGTCATGAGGATAAATATCATGAGACGTCCATCAGATGAATGACATGGAAAAGTTAAGTTAGAGTCGCTAAACCCAGTGCAACTACCAATGCGAACATGAACACAGGCTTTTCCCTCCAATAATATAGCCAAAACATATCTAAGTTTCACCCTGCCTCTCAAAATGCCACACTGACATTAACCAAATGCACTAAAAGCTTAAAAAGTACTTTGGTGTGTGTTTTATTTTATATTTACCGTTTAATAATGCAATCGCTGCTTGTCTTTCCCCTTTGAAGAACATGACAGCCCGGTCTGTTTTGGAACTGATTGGGCTTTCCATGAACCACGTGACAGCCTTGCGGCGACATCAAAGCGTGTCGCAACTCTCTGAATACATGACTCTGGATGCACTGATCTTGAATCTCCTCGTCATAACGAGGAAAGGTTACCTCGCCCTTTCTCTGCTTCGCCCGCCCATAGAATTTGGCTCGCCCATGAGAAAATAAGCTATGGAAGTACGAATGCGTGAGCGTGATTTGAGTTTTTCCTAGAGAAATAGCTTTGAGATTTGTGTTTTTCCTCGAGAGATATCATGGCTTGCAAACGAGCAAAGCATGGCAGTTGATCAGTGTTCGGATGTACAAATTGAACACTAAAAGTATTTTTTTAGTTCATTCATCCGAGCCTCTGAAAGAAAAACAATGGGTTAATTTTATTTTCTCTGGAAATGCGCCGACTCTAACTCTTTAAAGTTTCGTATGGTCTCAAACATTTCACAGATGACTGTTTCCTTAATCTCGATGAACGTCTGAAAAATAAATCGATCAAGCTACCAAAAAACAATTTCTGATGTGTAGCCTAATTGTTCAAGTTCAACAGGTAAGTTAATCTTTCTCTCAAAATCGTTCAATGCTGTTTATGCATTAGTAAGTCATGCCAGTGACTAAAATATCAACTTCACATTGTTTCTTTTAGTAGGATGAAAATAATCTTATTTAAATTCTGAACAAATTATACAGAAAGCGATCAAAGAACAATCTTTCCACACAGCGCGAGTTTGTCTGGACAGCTCGATATGAAATCAATGACGCACACTGCACAACGAAACTCTTACTGTATGTACATCGTCAGTGTCCAACGCATTCTCATCGTCTTTATCGTCATATAGAACGGCTATATGAAAAACAGGCGCTATACTGACGCACATGGCATCCATTATCGTTTAATATAACACGCTGTCATGGTTAGGTTTAGGTGTGGGGTAGGGTAGGGTAGTCTCATAGGATTTATTGGATTTATTACGCCTTTGGGTTTGCGTGTCATATTAACGATAAAGGGTGCCATGTGCGTAGTACAGCGTTGTTTTTTTCATATAGCGTTCTATGTGACGATAAAGGATGAGAACAGGCTCTCATGTCTGCATCTGGTGAAAGCAGAGAAACTGCATTGCAATGATAAGATCTTCATCTCGCGGTCAACAGACTGTCCTCTGCTGCTCAATGCTCATCACGGCAACTTTATATGTGCTGGTAATAGATCTGAAAATTTTCTACAATTCGTTAATCTTGATAGCTGTAATAGTAAAAAAAAAACTATTTCTAAAACTATAATAGCTGTAGTAAGAAGTATTCGAAGAAAGTTTTGCATGTAATACATAGCTATTTGATATGCAAATATGTCAGCCAATCACAGCACTGGCTGGCTACACTGAATCCCACAGCAGACACGCCCCTTCAAACAGAGCGTTCAAATCAGAGACTAAAATTAGCGCTTGAAAATTGCCTTTTATTTCTAAATTATGACTATTTTTTATCTAAAAAACATTATAAGGGGGCATCCCAGGAAACATTATAAAAATAATAAAATAACCCCATGTCAGGGGACCTCTAAGTTAGATTCAACTTTCTTTACACAGGCAACATGAACATCTCTGCTACAGAATGAACAAAGTTTTATTTCTGGACCTACCATTTTTGTACTGTTGCACTGAAAGTGACAGAAGTGCAAATGTTACAACTTACCCATATACGGGGTTAATTAATTGTAACAGAGAGAGGGTTAGTTGTAACACTTGTGTGTAACACACATAATTCAGTACTATTTTATTTGTATAGTTTGATATTGTTTGTGTATATTTGTATAGATAGATATCCATACATCCATACCTCATCCAATCATCCTTCTATTATAGATCAATATCATGGATAGAGACAAAGAAAAGGGCTGAACAGTTTTGCAATAAATATATAATAAATAAAATATTGTAATTGCAATTGAATTAGATTTGTGTGTGGCAGCTGCATGTAAAATTATTATTATTAATAATAATAACAGTAATAATAATACAAATGGCTTAAAATCTAAATTTAAAGGGTTTATTGCATTAAAAAACAGGCCATAAGTTCAATAAATAAAACAAGTGATAAATGCATAGTAAACTAAATTCCAACATTATTTGTCAAAGTTCGAACAAAGTTAAATGTATAAATAAATACTCAAACCTTAAAAGTTGTGTGGCTCCCTGTTTTCATTTGATTATCATTGTACACTTGGCGGCTTGTTGGTAACACTGTGCTACAACTAACCCTGCTGTGTATTACATATTTTAAGCCTAGCTAACAGTTGCTAGGAATTGCTGACATGTTTGAAAACGGTGCTATGTTTAGAGCCAACAAGACAGTGAATAAGGGAATATAAAGTTAGATTTGGAAACGTATACACCCAACTCAGAAACCGAAAACCAAAGAAAACCCTATGATGAAAAATGTACCTGCATGGTGTCAAAACACTCTTTGTCCAGTATATTCATCAAATATTATGTTTATGTTTATGTTTGTTTATGTTTCATCAAATATTATCAAAACTTTCCGCAAATTCACAGGAGACGTCCCCTGGCACCAAGAGAGAAAGAGCGGAAAGACAACCTGCTTGATCCTGACTATGTAAATCTGTGTCACTAATAAGTAAATAACACTTATCTATGAAGCACCTAACCTTGGTTGTAAGCCTAAACTTGACATAAATTGTAACATTTTCCTGATTGGTTGATTGGAATGTTGTTCTAGGTGTTGAAATAAGGTTCTGCTACATTTAACGAGGATTTTCAAAAAGATTTTCACACCAAATCTGACGCTATATATAATGTCATTGTTATATAGATACTTATATGTGTGGGATGGGGATGAGGGGTGCCTGTCCATTCCCATTATCCTCTCTGAGAAAAAATCTGGTCACCCTACCATTAGATATACCCAAATCTAAATATATCTCATCTTTAAGCACTACTCAGACAGTTGACATTAATGTATGAAATAAGATAAATTCAGTATTGTTTTTATTTATTATTATATTAGTAACCTGGATTATGCACAAAATTAACATAGCCTACTGTAAATTATGATCTCCATTTCACTCTATAATTATCTAAATTTAAATTAAATCCCAATTTACATCAGTTTTGGCAGGAACAATTGGCTCATTGCACCTATTTCTGTGCTTAATGGCCCCAGTTTGTGTAAATGGCATGTTTGAGGGACTGTGACTATAGCCGGCAGCCAGCAGCGAGTGTTTGGAGCAAGATCATGGACAATTTCAGTGGCTTTTGGCGCAAGAACTTTGATATCTGTGGTATGGCTCTTCTCTGCTGTGCAGATGAGGCTGCCGTGAGCACTGAATACAGACTCCTGATAAACACAGGGCCAAAACCATTTTCATTCCAAACTAAAAGTTGTCCTGTTGCACTCCCTCCCATCCCTACGTGGTAAAAGTGGGACATTAAAACAAATATATAATACAGGGGAAGGGGACCAAAGATCCTGGAGGGGCAAGGTGATGTGGACTAAAATACACAAAGCCAACTGTATTAAAATACAAAAACAAAATAATAATAATACCTAATGCCACAGAGTTTCACTAAACAATACCTAATCACATTCATTAAAGACACAAAGAGGAAGATGGCCAGCAGAGACCCTTTCGCGATTTCCACCCCACATTCCATATCCCACACACACACACACACACACACACACACACACACACACACACACACACACACACACACACACACACACACACACACACACACACACACAGGCAAAGTGGCAACAAAGTATTAAACATACTGACGTGCAAATACACAAATCAAATGAGTAGAACCACAGCCAGCCCCTCCTGTTTGACGATCCAACTGAAAAACAAAGGGAAGAATATACACTACTGACATACAAAATAAGCTTTTACACTTGTAATAAACAAAAGCAAACATTCATAAATACAATTACACAGGAACAGAACTCAATTTAGAAAAACCTAAAACAAAAAAAATAAAACAGCAAGTTATGCCAAGAAAAAGCAATTCAATTGAGATCCGGGGAAAGCAGCAGTGCAGTCACATCAGTAGGTTTAAATCCCTCCCTCAAAATAAATTGCAGGAACCCTTGAACTGTCAGGAGCCAATCAGAGTCTCCATACGTCACCGCACCAAGATCCCTGTCCCCAGATTATTAATCACCTGCACCTGTTTCCAATCCGCACTCATTGTCCCAGCCAGCATAAAAACCCCGGTTCCACAGTCATTCCCCGTCAAGCCTCCAACAGGAAGAGACCAACAACCGTTCTCTCTGCTTCCTTCCCGAATCATCATCTGCCTAGAACGTAAGTATACTCACCTGAAATCTACTAACCTGTGTGTTCCTGTTCCGATGTTCCCAGAATCCGCTCCTCGGTTCCTGTTTCCTGAGTCCTGGATCCAGTGTTGAGTCCCGTTCTCCTCCGGATGATCTAAAAAGGAGAAGCAAGCGAGTATTACTGAACTGGTTAATTCGCCCTTGAAAGCACCAAAAGGAATCTACTCACGTGGAGTTCTCTCTGGGTCTCGTCTACCCACCGACGATCTAGAAGAGGGAAGACGGAGAGTCAGTGCAAGTATCCACAGTCACGAAATTCCTTATCAAGAGGATTCACTCACCTGGAAAACTCCTGCCACGAATCCTCTTCACAAGCACCATTGAGCACCTGAAAACCTGAACTCTTACCTGTTCTTTTAAATAAAGAAAAGTGTATATTCATCACTTACCTCTGTGTTCGCGTCTGAATCCTGACAGAAGGCTTGACCGAAACAGCAACAGAACGAGGTAAAAGCAAGATGACTTCAAAACGACCTGAAACTGCTGCAAATCCACTATCTGACACCGCTACCCCAGCACAGCCGGTGTTTTTCCCCACAGGGACTTCCGGAAACACTGCTTCTGCGGTTACCTGCTTTGCTAGTCCCCCGTCTCGCCCAGCGCCCTTCTCTGGTCGGGCGGAAGATTGCAATGGCTTTCTATTGCAGTGTTCACTCGCGCTGGAACTACAGCCTCAACTATATCCCACGGAAAGATCTAAAGTAGCCTTTGTCATTCATCAGTTATCAGGAGCGGCTTTGAGATGGGCTGAATCATTGTGGACAAAGGAGTCACCAGTGGTAACGACATTTCAAGAGTTTATTAAGCACTTCAAAGAGGTTTTTGGAAAGCCAGCTGAAGATTCCTCGTTCAGAGAAAATCTGCTACAGTTACGTCAAGGAAGGAAGTCACTGACCGATTATTCCCTTGAGTTCCGCACGCTCGCATCTAACAGTGGGTGGAATGAACGAGCGCTCATCTCCGTGTTCCGAAGAGGTCTGAATCCAGCCTTACGCCTCCAAATGGCCATATATGATGATACCTTAGGACTCGAGAAATTCATGCAGCAAGCCATGAGAGTAAATCAAAGATCCCAAAGTTGTTATAAGGAACAGTCTTACCATAGCCCAAGTTCTCACACAAGTGTTCGAAGCCCACCGCCAGAGGGTCCAGTGGAGGACATGCAAGTTGATGCTTTCAAACTCTCTCAGTCTGAGCGTCTTCGGAGACGAGAGCTCCGATTATGCCTGTATTGTGGGGGAAAGGGACATTTACGACTTAATTGCCCCATTCGACCAGGAAATATGATGGTGAGCTCAGTTTTAAATCATCCCACTGTTTCAACACCCCTCACAATCACTGCGACCATCAAAACTGAAGAACTCTGCGTCTCTGTCACAGCAATCATCGATTCGGGGTCCGCGGAAACTTCATCTCGGGGAAGCTTTGTAAGAGACTCAACCTACGAGAAGTCAGCACTCCCAAATCCTACTCCATATACGCCGTGACAGGTGAGAGAATTAACATGCAAGATGTTACTACCCAGATAAGACCCATTCAACTGTGTATCGATAGAACGCATCGAGAGTGGTTTGAACCGTGTGTTCTTCGGAACAGCCAGACTGATCTCATCCTTGGGCGACCCTGGCTAATTCTACACCAACCTACTATTGAGTGGGAGTCCGGTAAAGTTCTTCATTGGGGGTAGTCATGGTCACGTGATCCTAGATCCAGTCCCTCGTCCGCCTGATCTGCAGGTGAACCAGAAACTCACCGTAAATTCCACGTCTATTGAGAGTCCTACACAAAACCTGTCCACGAATGTCCCAGAATGTTACTCCAAGTTCTCTGAGATTTTTAACCCTGTCACTGCTTCCCGGTTGCCTCCACACCGACCGTGGGATTGTGCAATAGATCTTGTCCCTGATGCACGACTCCCTAAAGGTCGAATTTATTCCCTGTCCGTTCCAGAACAAGAATCAATGAAGAAGTACATCAAAGAAGCGTTGGATCAAGGGTACATCCGGCCTTCCACCTCTCCAGCAGCAGCTAGCTTTTTCTTTGTGGCCAAGAAAGATGGCGGTTTAAGACCATGCATTGATTACCGAGCCCTAAATCAGGTCACCGTAAAATTCAGCTATCCCCTACCTCTTATTCCAGTCGCACTTGAACAACTCAGAGAAGCTAAAGTCTTTACCAAGCTTGACTTAAGAAGTGCCTACAATCTGATCCGAGTGAGAAAGGGTGATGAGTGGAAGACTGCATTCATAACCCCTGCTGGCCACTATGAATATCAAGTAATGCCATATGGTCTGGTCAACGCTCCATCAGTTTTCCAAAGTTTCATGGACGAGGTCCTCCGAGACTTTTTAGGGAAGTTTGTTCTGGTATATATTGACGACATCCTGGTCTATTCACAGAATCTCCCGAACACCAGCGTCACGTATCTCAGTACTCCAACGGCTCAAAGAATTCAATCTGTTCCTGAAGGCGGAGAAGTGTAGTTTTCACCAGCCCACCATTGACTTTCTGGGTACGTCCTTAGCGAGCGAGGAGTTGAAATGGACCGAGGAAGAACTGAGACCATCCTTTCCTGGCCAAGTCCCACATCTGTAAAGGAACTTCAGCGCTTCTTGGGTTTGCGAACTTTTACAGGAGATTTATCAATCACTACAGTCTTCTCACTGCCCCGCTGACCTCCTTGTTAAAAGGAAAACCTAAGACCCTGTCTTGGACCCCAGAAGCCGAGAAGGCCTTTCAATCCCTGAAATCCGCTTTCACCAGTGCCCCGTTGCTGCATCATCCCGATCCAGATCAACCATTTGTGGTGGAAGTGGATGCGTCCACCACCGGGGTGGGTGGAATCCTATCCCAATGCTCAGAACTCTCTTCTAAGCCATTACCCTGTGCATTCTTCTCGAAGAAGTTTTCCCCAGCAGAGGCGAACTATGATATTGGAAATCGTGAGCTTCTTGCCATAAAACTTGCATTAGAGGAATGGCGCCATTGGCTAGAAGGAGCAAAACACCCGTTCATCGTTCTCACTGACCATAAGAACCTCCAGTACCTGAGAGATGCAAAACGGTTAAACCCCCGTCAAGCCCGATGGGCGCTATTCTTCACCAGGTTCCATTTTCAAAATCGCCTATCGCCCCGGATCTAAGAACACCCGAGCAGACGCCCTGTCCCGTATCCATGCCCCCGATATTCCTGTAGAGAAACCTGAGACTATCCTACCAGAGAAACTATTCATAAATCCAATCCAGTGGGAAATCAACGAACAACTCCAGGAATTGGACCAACCGCATCAACGAGTTCCCGGATGTCCACCCGACAAAATTCATGTACCCGAAGATTTCCGTAGGGCTCTGATTTCTTCAGCGCATTCCATCAGTGGGCACTGGACATCCCAGTATAACCCAGACCCTGGCTACACTTCAAGAAAGGTATTGGTGGCACAACATGCGTCACGACATTACCCAATTTATTCAAGGCTGTATTCCCTGTGCCATCTCAAAGGTCCCTAGAAATCTGCCCGTCGGAAAATTGGTACCGCTACCTGTTCCAAATAGACCATGGTCGCACATTGGAGTTGACTTTGTCACAGATCTTCCTGTATCAGAAGGTAACACCTGCATCCTAGTGGTGATTGATCGATTTTCGAAAGCATGCAAGCTGATCCCATTGAAAGGGCTTCCAACCGCCTTTGATACCGCGGAGCTACTCATGGAACATGTCTTTCGAAATTTTGGCATCCCAGAGGACATAGTCTCAGATCGGGGACCCCAGTTCATTTCCAGAGTCTGGCGATCATTTTTCAGTCTGATGAATGTGACTGTGAGCCTATCATCCGGATATCACCCACAAACTAATGGGCAAACCGACCGAAAGATCCAAGACATAGGCCGGTTTCTGCGCACATTCTGTCACTCCAACCAGAACATCTGGAGTCGATATCTTCTCTGGGCAGAATATGCACAGAATTCACTCAGACAAGCATCCACGAAGTTAACCCCGTTCCAATTTGTCCTTGGCTATCAACCTCCGTTGTTCCCTGGTCCGGTGAACCGTCAGAAGTGCCAGCTGTGAATAAATGGTTTGAAGAAAGTGAAGAAGTGTGGAATCAGACACATCAGCACATCCAGCAAGCCATTAACCCGACAGTTCGCAGATCGCCGTTGCCGACCCACTCCAGAATATCAGCCAGGACAATTAGTATGGCTCTCCGCTAGAGACATCAGACTCCGACAACCCTGTAAGAAACTTAGCCCCAAATACATTGGACCATTCCCTGTTGTCAAACAAGTCAATCCTGTCACCTACCAACTCCGGTTACCCCCTGAATATCGCATTCATCCCATGTTCCATGTTTCTCT
The DNA here is from genome assembly GCA_030378365.1 of Hybognathus amarus. Lineage (NCBI taxonomy): Eukaryota > Metazoa > Chordata > Actinopteri > Cypriniformes > Leuciscidae > Hybognathus > Hybognathus amarus. The sequence continues at coordinate 9,510 of JAQIUQ010004833.1, forward strand.
TCTAAAACCCCATCATCCACCTGCACACCAGTCAGATACCGAGGTCAATCCTGAAGACAACCCCCCGATACCATCCATTGAGCCAGAGTCCATCTACCTCATCAAGGAAATCTTGGACTCTCGACGCCGTGGGGGTCAACTGGAATACCTCATTGACTGGGAGGGATATGGACCAGAAGAGAGAAGTTGGGTACCTCGTAAGGATGTTCTTGACCCCAGCCTGCTCCAAGAATTCCATGCACAGTATCCTGAAAAGCCTGCACCAAGACCCAGAGGTCGACCCCCACGACGTCGAGGTCCAAGGTCCGCTTGCGCGGACCCTGGAGAGGGGTAATGTCAGGAGCCAATCAGAGTCTTCATACGTCACCGCACCAAGATCCCTGTCCCCAGATTATTAATCACCTGCACCTGTTTCCAATCCGCACTCATTGTCCCAGCCAGCATAAAAACCCCGGCTCCACAGTCATTCCCCGTCAAGCCTCCAACAGGAAGAGACCAACAACCGTTCTCTCTGCTTCCTTCCCGAATCATCATCTGCCTAGAACGTAAAGTATACTCACCTGAAATCTACTAACCTGTGTGTTCCTGTTCCGATGTTCCCAGAATCCGCTCCTCGGTTCCTGTTTCCTGAGTCCTGGATCCAGTGTTGAGTCCCGTTCTCCTCCGGATGATCTAAAAAGGAGAAGCAAGCGAGTATTACTGAACTGGTTAATTCGCCCTTGAAAGCACCAAAAGGAATCTACTCATGTGGAGTTCTCTCTGGGTCTCGTCTACCCACCGACGATCTAGAAGAGGGAAGACGGAGAGTCAGTGCAAGTATCCACAGTCACGAAATTCCTTATCAAGAGGATTCACTCACCTGGAAAACTCCTGCCACGAATCCTCTTCACAAGCACCATTGAGCACCTGAAAACCTGAACTCTTACCTGTTCTTTTAAATAAAGAAAAGTGTATATTCATCACTTACCTCTGTGTTCGCGTCTGAATCCTGACATGAACATAGTCATACCTGCTGAACATAAGAAACAAAATTACTCAAACAGATTTAAAAACAAACTAAACTAAAATCAGGGTTCTCAAGTCTCACGCATTGGCCGGTGAGACACACTTCAACCAGTTCACACGCTCACACGCCACATTGTGTATTTCTCACGCTGAAAAGGCAATGTCAACCAAGTTGTCCTGTAAGCTTTATATATTATATAACGTTGTATATGAGGCGCAGGCACACAAAGGGAAGTTTCCTGCTGCCAGCACGTATCTCTCGGGGCCAGATTGCGTTCGTTAGGCAACAACATAGATGCGCGAATGCACAGAAGTTGGCAGAACATTCTCGAGTCACCGTACGTCGTTACTAGGTAACTAACAACATCGCGTATAATATATATTAATTAGTGCTCTGGGTAATATTTTATATCCTGTCAAAACATACATTAATAATTGCCATTGCATTTGCATTTTTAAAATATGTCAGGAAAAATAACAAAAATATATGTGTACACACACACACACACACACACACACAAACACCTTAATACTCTAATATGTCCATTTGTTCACAATGTCCCAGACCACACATTAAATCATTATAACATTTTGACTAGACACATTCAAAATGCAAAAATATTTGTTTTTCCAGACTGTTTGGAGCAATTTGTTAGATTTGTAATTTTGAAATATAACATTAAAGAGTAGAATATTTGATGTGATGAATTGCTCTGTCATTTATCAGATTTACCAACTGTTATTTTAATTTGTGCTGGTTAATTATGAACAATGGGTAATATTGGGGTGCGGGGATGGGCAGGGGCGGGGCTCCATAGGGGCTCCTCCCTAACCGTATGTGATCTCACTCCAAGCTTTTGATAAAACTTGAGAACCCTGTCATACATACCACAGGAGTTTCACAGCACTGTATTTCACATCGCCACTCGCCTTACGAGATTGTAGCCTAATGAGACAACACACTGAAAACAAGCGAGTATGTCAGTATCTTGTCAACAAAGATAGTTAAAATATGGAAACCTATTGCCCGCTATTGCAAGAGCCAGTGCACACCAAAGAGAAAACCAGAGGATGCAACAAACTCTCCTGCCGGCCACAAATATACCAATGTTTATATCTTAATCAAGTTCAAAGTTTGAGATTTAAATCCAACACTACTCACACGCGTACTTACAACGTGAAGTTTACAATGGGCAGGACCAATAGTAATGCATTCCAGGCAAACAAACCACACACATTTTTACACCCGCAATACTGGGCACTGATAGGCTCACAGAGTTGGCTCATGACACCAACCAATAACAGTAAGGGTTATACATCACCCGCTACATTTGGCACTAGGCTCACAGGGTTAGCATGACACCAACCAATAACAGAAAGGGTTACTACATCACCCTGCTACTCATACTTTAATTGTTAGTGTACTGAATGATTTATTACTTCGGTGGTCAAATTAAAATTTTCACTCTCTCTTCTCTCTCTTCCAAAACTAGTAGAAACCAAAACTAATAGAATTGAGTTGTTTAATTTTGCAATAAACTACAGTAAGAACTAAGCTCAAAACTAGTGTTGTCACGATACTAGAATTTCTAACTTCGATACGATACCTTGAAAAATATCGATATTCAGATACCATTTTCGATACCACAGAGAAAAAAAACTGCACAATATTAAGGGGGAAGTTTTTTTTTTATTTAAAGCTAAATATAACAAGTCTAGAACATGACAATGAGGTACATTTTACATGAACAAAAATGTCCTGAGTTCTATTTGTTAATATTTTTAATTGGACCAGAGCTAACATTATCTGTTGTATTTTTATTACTGTTATCAAAGATTAAAATATACTATAATAACATAAAAGCACTTAACAGTATCAAATTGGAGGATAGAGTGTCAGTAATGTATAATAATAAGATTAAACATTCAATTTTCAGTTAAAGGCATTTTATTATTGAATTATGAGATGCCACTTTCTGTTTAGTTTAATTAGTCTGTGTAATCCAATTTGATCATAATCGGTAATGAAGGCAAATTGCAGAATTAAAGAATAAAGTTAAATAGGCACAAGCTAATTTACATTTGACCACATGCAGTTACAATATTTACTTGTCTAAGATTCCTCAGTCAGATTATGTTAACTTTAAGAAAACGGTGAAAAAACTAGACAACACAGACTCATAACAACAACATAGGCAATCTTGGTTAATGTTTCAGAAAAGTTCAAATGAAAAGAGTTAGTGTTTCCTTGAGGATTTTAATTACCAGTGGGGACAGGTCTGTCCAAACAAAAACACCCCTGATGCTGAGCATATATGCTGCTAAAAGGTAACTTTACCACTGGAGCCTATTCCTAAGTCTGTTTTCATTCTCCGACATGCCTGCTCGCGGTGTGTAGCGTGTGTCCGCGCTATTCTCCGACTTGTTCGCTCGCGGTGTGTTAATGCGTGTCCGCACTATTCTCCGACTTGCTTGCTCGCGGTGTGTTGTTAATGCGTGTCTGCGCTATTCTCCAACTTGTTCGGTCGCGGTGTGTTGTTAATGCGTGTCGGCGCTATTCAACGACATGCCTGCTCGCGGTGTGTTTTTAATGCGCACTTTTCTCCGACATTAACTTCACTTTTGCTATTTAACCAGAGCAAATGAGACGAGTGCGTCACGTGTAGTGTTTGTCAACGCGCCTTTGGAGAGAAGTGAAAGTGACTGCACGGCTGAGTATTGATACTTCGGAAATTAGTATTGGTATCGTTCAGATATTTCAGTATCGATATTTATCTAAAATATCGATATTTTTGACAACACTACTCAAAACAGCGTTCTATGGTATAAAGAAATTGGGCAGGAGATGACAATGTTGTTCTTTCTGTTTGGAAAACACACACTGGATGAGAATGAGTTCAGTTTTGGGATAGAGGACAATTTGTGTTGGATTTGTGGATGTGATTTGTGTGTTAATGCATGGCTGAGCTGGGAGAGTAATGAGGTGTAGCATATCAGACTAAGTGGCTAATGGGCTGTGAAGTCATTAGTGCAGTGCTGCCCACTCTCTTTCTATTTGCTTCGCTCTCTTTTATTGCCTTGTCTTACTATCCCCACATATTTGCTAATTTTGTGTATGTGTGTATCTTTTCTCATATGATGTGAAGGCTTAGTTTTCTTTAAAAACTTTATTTATCCCCTTGATGTTAGCGGAGGAGTGTTTCCCAATACACGTTTCCATAAAGCAAGAACAGAGATGCAGTTGTAACAACAAAAAACGGTGATTTATTAATTAAAAATAAATAAAATAAAATAAAACGGCAACACTTTATTTGAAGGGGTGTGCATAAGGCTGTCATGACACTGTCATAAACATGACATAACACCTGTCATGAACATGAAGGAGTCTTTATGAATGTTTATGACTGTTGTCATTAAGTGTCATTCGGTAAATTATGACACTTTAAATGCAATGTTGACATTGTTACATAACAAAGACAAAAATATCTTTGTCATGACAACTTGACATTAACCAAGACAAAAATGTCTTGATTATGACAACTTGACATTAATGAAGGCAAAGATGTCTTGATTATGACAACTTAACATTAACAAAGACAGAAATGTCTTTGTTATGACAACTTGACATTAACCAAGAAATCATAACTAGTCCAACCTGTTGCATTTTACGTGAGGTAAAGGGAAATATTAATGACACTGTTGTTAAAGCATTGAAAAGTGTAATGACCCTTAATGACATCTTTATAACTAGTAGCCTACAATGTTTTCCACTTCACTTGAGGACAAGTAAAATATTCATGTCACAGTTATAATGGTGTCATGACAACCAAAGTTAAAACCAACCATAACATATGATAGGGTAATGTAATGTTAACACATTACACGTTAACAGGTTATGATTTCTTGGTTATGTCAAGTTGTCATAACCAAGACATTTTTGTCTTGGTTAATGTCAGAGTTGTCAGTAACAAAGACATTTTTTTGTCTTTGTTAATGTCAAGTTGTCATAACAAAGACATTTTAAACAATGTCAACTTTGCATTTATAGTGTCATAATTTACCGAATGACACTTAATAACAACAGTCATAAACATTCATAAAGACTCCCTTCATGTTCACTGACAGGTTATGTCATGTTTATGACAGTGTAATGTCAGTCTTATGTACACACCCTTCAAATAAAAGTGTTACCAATAAAACTTCCAAGAATGCGAAATGCCAGTGTGAAATGCAATATTATTTCATTCAATTGAAGAAACTGTTGCTCTCCACATTCTAACTTGTCTCTGCCAAACAATACTATACCTGCACTTCGTTTGACATAACACATAAAGGAGGAGCAAGTAAATTTACCAGTAAACATAACATTTCCTTGTATATTTTAATCATATAAGTAATCAGAATGAATAAATCAAACTTAAATCTCTTCAGGTTCATATTTCTGCTAGTGCACAATTATCTACATATGATATGCTAACACAGTCACGGTAAAATGCATTTAAATCACGTTAGGGTAAATCACATAAAACCTGTTTATATCCAGGTCAAATGTCTTCTGTTTATTTTGGTGTGAAATGTTACACGATGTGCTTTTTGTAGCAAATTAGCTCTAAAGAAATATTAATAATCAATCATAACTTGTTATAATTGATTATGGATATTTGGATCAGTTAAATAGAATTAACTTAATGTAGTAAAATTATTATTACAATCAATCCACCTGTTTGTCCTGTGAACACTCAGTGTTAATAGTTTATCAATTCTAGAAATGTTCATTTCCAGGGGAGGGAAATGTCTTTCTTACTGTACAGTACTATTAAGAGTCTGTAGTCATAATAAACTTTGTTGCAAGCAGAGAATTAGAACCAAATATGTATTTTGAACAAGTTTTATTAACTAAATCACAAACATAACTAAACTCACATACATACATACATACATACTGTACATGCATAGATAAAATGGTGAGTGACAGAATGAACCGAAGCAGGAAATTGAACTATAAAGATCCATTTAACTATGAAAAGAACCATCAGCTTATCATTTTCAGAGCACCTCATTAAATGTATACTTGCATGGCTTTTGCAGTGAAACATTTTTTAAAGATTTCGATGGTCCCATGAGTCTCGAATTTCTTCAGCGTTGACTGAAGAATTGGTGATGAAACTTGCGTGGTTGCGTTTGGAGTCATGGCTGGGTGCTAACTGTGGCCTGCCGGCCCTGGGACCTGGGCCAGAGGGGACACGCAGAGCAAACAGGAGAAGGAAGCTATGTGAACGTACTGAGAAGGCCAAGGAGGGAAGAGCTTGAGTACAGGCCATTTACAGTAAAGTCTACGAAATGTTCCCACCTCTCAGAGTGGGCTCGCCCAATAAGAAAAGGGGAATTTCCAAGCGGGAAATTCCTCTGTTGAAGAGGATTTATGGCTCTGTCTCAGGTGTGGTTAGACATAGGCCTTGCTGTTTGTGTTAATTTATACTCGAATATATGTAACAAACACACACTGTGTTCCATGAGAAGGTGATGTGCAATAAAGTGTGAGTCATTAAATGAGGATTAATTACATAGGTAGACACAATACAGGTGGGGTTACATTGATCGTTTGTTCTATCATAAAAAAACATGGTATCAAAGACCTAATAGTATCAAAAGACAATACCCAAGACACTAAATCATTTCACACAGTGTCATGGGATGAATGTTTATTTACAGATCAATTCATCCATAATTGAATTTTATAGGCTGTGGGTTTTTCCTATGGTCTTTGCTTTTCCATTGTGAGCACATTTTTAACAGCAGATAAACCCAACTTTGATCATAGTCATGTTAACCAATCCCCTTCTTTCCCTTTAAAGGGATCAGTGCCTGTCTTGTGTGAAATCAGGCGAGAACAACAAAGACAAAATTGCCCGGGACCCAGAAGTGAAGCCCAAAACTAGGTTGTAAACCTGACGAGTGTGTACAGAAAGGAACAGCCCGCTGCATCACACACCTCTTGTAGGGATACCCCTAATACAAGGCTACAAAGCCACCATAATCCTCCTGCTCCAATGCACCATGGAGGAAACCAGTTTGTTTCCTGTGCAGGGAGCTGTAGAGTGATCGTGGCCTCAGCAACCTCAGTTGAGAGACCCAAGTCCATGAGTTGGGCCCCCTCAGAGGCCAAACCCACACTTCCATAACGCTGCATAGAACAATCAGCGAAACCAGGTAGAGACACAGTACAGCCATGTCTGCAACTCCATTCCTTCCCTGGGCCTCAGCCTCTGCCTCAACAAGAAGTCTGCTCCCTGAATTTGGTGTGCATGGATGTAGAGCCTGAGCCATCATCACCAGGTAATTAAGTGTCAGGTGAGAGCGGGATTCATGGAGGGTTGAGGTGAGGTTTCTAAGACCCAACATATAGCTACTGGGGTGTCTCAGAGCTCAGTAACTTGTACCACTTGATCTTCTCCGTCTACATGACATCACTAGGATCTGTGATTCAGAAAAAAATATTTTTCTATCACTGCTACGCTGATGACACACAACTCTACCTCTAATTCCAGCCTGATCTGACAGTAGCTGCTCGCATCTCACCCTGACTGACAGACATTTCTGGCTGGATGAAGGACCACCACCTTCAACTAAACCTTACCGAAGACAGAGCTGCTTGTGGTTCCTGTTTAACCCCAACACTTCATCACAACTTCACCATTCACCACACAGTATCGGCTCGTCATTCATAACTCATCAATGTCAGCCAGGAACCTTGGAGTTGTAATTGATTATCAATTGAACTTCACAAAGCACATTGCTAGAACTGCCTGGTCCAGCATTTGCCGTGTACAACATTAGAAGGATTACTTGTTATGTAAGCGATTACTTGTAGAAGTGTGCTTGGTTATATCCAGACTGGACTATTGTACATGCGCTCCTGATGGTCTTCCAGCCTTCACTGTCAAACCTCTGCAGCTAGAGTTGTCTTTAACCCCCAGGGTTGGTTACCATGCCAGTGCGATTACTGTTTGCTTTCTTATCAGTGCAAAATAGACTCAAATGACTCAGTCGATTTTTGTCATACAGGCAAGTGTTATATATCATTCAAAACTGTTAAATGTCTTTTTATATTTGTGTACACTAATAATAATTAAAAAAGAAAATTCGTTTTCGTAAAATAAAAAAATAAACATAATGTACGTTCTTTGCCCGTAATACTTGCCACTCACATGTGAGAGGTCTTTACAAAGCTTGAAGTCTCCATTTTAAATGATGAAAATCACATAAAAAACAAAACTTCTTTTTTAAGTAATCTGTATAAAAGCAAAAACATGTACAGTTTATCCCGCCGAGCTCATTAGTTCTAACATGTTCACATGCAAATTTTCATGTGCAGGACTGCAGAGCTGTAAACGCCCCTCATCACCTCAAAACAAAGAATCAGCAACTGTTTGAAGACTTTGTTTGTGCTGTGCTGTTCACCCTGAATTAACCTCCGGAAGAACACATTTTGATGAGAAATATTTTTAAGGTAAGAAAGGGTCCACTGCATAATAGTTTAATGCAGATTCCAGTTAACCTCTTCCACTCTAAGGCATATTTTGGAATTTCCGCCTGAATTTAACACACCCAAGTTTAAATATTCACCCTAGACACACACAGTATAGGAAATTCAAAAAGCTAGTGTCATTGTACAGAAAACCCTTCAAATTTACTAAATCAGATTGAAAAAAAATCATAAATAGCATTGAATGCTTTTAAAATATTAGGATATACATAAAAAAATTGGCCTTTTTAAATTTATTTATTTATTATCCTGTTTTTGAAAAATATGTGATGCATGTACTGTTTGCTCTGGGGACCTGCTGATTATATTGCTTGACTACAGTAAGTCACAGTATCCACCAGAAAAAATATTTTTCTCTATCACATTCTGAGCAAGAGTTATTCAAATATAACCGAAGGGAGGCAAAGCATCATTTTTAGTGCATATATGCGTCCTTTGGATTTTTCTAATATTGCTTCGACGCAAGACAACACCTTTTTAGCTGCTTTTCCATCTTCAGATGCATTTTTATTTCAAAACGCTTGAAAAATACAAATATATCCACAAATGTTCTGTCAGTCGTCTTTCATCATTTGTTATTCACTTCTTACCATCTAGTATCTACTCCCCAGATAGCACACGTACGTCTGGCCAAACATCGGCCAAACATGAAGCGTCGGCCTCCTTCCTATAATGTCGCAGAGGCATCGGCCAGGCATAGGTAGATCTCCTGTCAGTCAGTGCTCTATTTCCCAGCTCCAGTTCACAGCGGCTTTGCCGTAGGCCCACTCATACGTGAGGGCTAGCTGACGTCAAGCTGACGTTCAGTCACAAAGCACTTAACATTAGTGTTTTATTATTCACGTCTCACCACCGACATACATTCGCATACACAGATATAATTTATAAATACAAAGTAGCTCCGTTAGTATCCATAACTGACATAATCCACAGCAAAACTTCTGTGAATAGATACCTTTTTGATTTGCCTCGGGCATTGACTTCGGTTTGTTTTACCCTTCGTGGCTGGTTGCTATGCAGGTGACATGATTAGTGACGTAACGCCGACCAAGAGAATGTGAGGTAAGTCTCTAAAATGCCACAAATAATACACACAACTGTTCTTGACACCTCTCTGACTTGTAATTGACACGCTTTTGGTGAATATTTTCTTTAAAGAGATGCTTTAGTGTCTTCGGAATAAGTCCGCTAGCATCTCAACTGTTTTCAGCTAGCAGATAACAGCTAAATTAGGTAAATTAGGAACACCATGTGTGTTTAAATACCCATCAAGCATCGATTACATTAACTATGTAATCGTTTTTTTAATTCATTCACAACAACAACAAAAAAACTGTTAATTCAAAAGCACTGTTACAAAGTGGCTGTAATGAGCTCAGTCTGTCAGTGGCACAGCTTGTACAATGTCAGTGAGGGACACAGTTTTTTTTTTTTTTTTTTTTTTTCAAAAAAGCCTAAATTGTATCTTATTCCCACACAACTAACGTTAGTGCATTTCATTGTTGCATATCAGTGTAGAGCTGCCGACCATTATGCATAGCAATGTCATAACATAGCAACAGAAAATTGAGTGGCCATCTCTGCAGTGGTATTATTTTGTTATTCTTTAATTTGTCCATTCATTTGAGATTGCATTTCTATTTAGATTTATTTTAGGCGCTTGTTTATCTTCCGCTTGCGTGTTGCTTAATGGCGGGCGCTTGTTTGTTTTACCCTTCGCGCGTTGCTATGGGCGCGCAGGAGTAAAAGTCCCGGATGTCCGACCTTGAGAATTGTCTGAAACTAGCTGCTCAATGATAAACAAATATTTATAAAAAAAAATTCTGTGATTTCAGCAGCAACAAAATAATCCCTCTAAAACAGAGGGGAAGCTCCACGGCTTCAACATTTCTGAAGAAAGCTACTGCCAGAGATGTAGGAAACACAGGTGAACCTAGGAAGCTCATTAAATAACTTCATATCCATTTTTGTCAAAATATTTTTCACCTAGCTGCTATTTCACCATGCATATGTCATTTTCTTATTTCTTTAATTTCTCAAATTTACAGTTTTAATTTGTATGATTTATTTTAAGAAGGTTTTGACATCCAAAAGTAAGTGACACTGTATGAGCAATAAATGAATAAACAAACCAACAAAAAATTATTTTATCTTAATGAAGAAATTATTTTCTGTATATTCTTTATATTCTTTCTATTTTCTACATTTCCCCTCTGCTGTAGCTTTTCCCTTTTAATAAACCTGGCATTGTATAATAATATTGTTGGCTCTGTGACAAATGGTTTGTTGTGTTCGTAGATCCTTTCATGCTGATGCCCTGCACCGTAGCAGACGAGTTTTTGTCCTGATCATCATCTCTAAGACGCTATGAACCATATGACTAGTAAGTAAAACTTCAAACATACACTAATGTCAAACACACACTAATTGTGTTTTGAAAGAAATTTCTTATGTTCACAGAGACAGCATTAAAAACAATAATATTGTGAAATATTATTATTATTTTAATAGGTTAACTGTTTGCTATATGAATATATTGTAAAATGTAATTAATTCCTGTGATCAAAGCTGTATTTTCTGCATAACAGCTTCACATGATCCTTCAGAAATCAATATAATATGATGATTTGATGCTCAAGAAACATTTATGATTATTGTCAGTGTTTAAAACAGTTGTGCTGCTTCATATTTTTGTTTTTCAGGATTATTTGATGAATAGAAAGTAAAAAAAAAAAACATTATTTGAAACAGAAATCCTTACTCTCTCTTTTTGTCAGTTTATTGCATCCTTGCTGAATAAAAATATGAGTTTTTTTTCTTTTTTAAAGCAACACTAATTGACTTTTCAATCTTTATAATATATTTCCAAAACCCTTGTGATGGTACATCGACTTAAAATAGGTTGAATGACATGTCTGCCATAGCCTGAATGTGGCCTGTATCGCTTTTACTTGCACTATGTAACTTCGAGGTCGGGTAGGAACCGGAGCACAAAAAGATCTACAAAATTCGACTGCTTTATGGCTTACATCACTTCCCCCACCTCTTCCTCAAAATGTCTGTGGCCATTGCAGACATCCTAAGTCTCCCAGGAGTTTCCCGCATATTGATAGCGTCTCCCGATGCCCGCAAATTACTTAAAATCTCCCGGAATCTGAGAGCGCGCATGCGAGACAGAATATACTGCGCGCATAACATACATAGCGCGCGCACATCACAGAGGGAGAGAGGGAGAAACCTTGCGAGTGTGCCTCACGAAAGCTAGTCAACTCCTCTGTCAACAATCCAGTCACCAAGATATACCTCCCTGAAATGACTATTGCAGGTTGGTATGTCTGCCATTGTCTATTCCAAAGCCGGTGCTGGATAAACAGCGAGCGTGCGACAGTAGGCTGAAGTAGGCTAAATTATTTATGACAGTGGTAATGGACAATTCTGCTTCCAACCTGTAGGGTGACCACAGAGGAAAAGTTCCATGGTGTTGCTTTAATCTTATTGACCCCTAACTTTTGAACAGTAGTGTTAACTACCGTTTATATGTTTAGGGTCTATTTAACAATGAATCCTGGAGGGAAAAAATAAATGGTTTAAATTGTTACAATGGTTTACACACACACACAAAAAAAACATTAATCGGCACAACTGTTTTCAACATTGATAATAATTAGACATGTTTAGGAGGTTTTCATTTTTAAGAATGTATAGTATTGAAATATAAAAATGCAGACTCGTTAGTTCATAGTTCATTTTCTGTGGGTGATGATGGCGCAGTGGATAAGACACATGCCTTTGGTGTGAGAGACCCGGGTTCTAATCCACTGTGAGACACCAATGTGTCCCTGAGCGAGACGCTTAAAGGGTTAGTTCACCCAAAAATGAAAATTCTGTCAGTATTTACTCACCCTCATGTTGTTCCAAACCTCTATCTGTTTATTTGTTCTGCTGAACACAAAGGAAGGTATTTGGAAGAATGTTTTAATCAAACAGATCTCATTCCCCATTGACTACCATAGTATGTATTTTTCGGATAGCGCTCCGCAGACGGAGCTGTCTTTTAGATCAACTATTCGCTGTATCGCTGCCATAGTTTGAGCAAACTCTCCCACCCCAATCATTCCATAATCATTTCATAATCATTAGTCAAATAGACTATTAAAGGGTTAGTTCACCGAAAAAATGAAAATTAAGTCATTAATTACTCACCCCCATGCTGTACCAACCCTGTAAGACCTTTGTTCATCTTCAGAACACAAATTAAGATATTTTTGATTAAATTTAAGAGCTGTATCACTACCGCATAGGCTGCCTAAGGGAATGAAACTTGACGGCCTCAGAAAATGTTTAAATATTCCATGTGACTACAGTGGCTCAAGGATAAGTTTATCAAGCGACGAGAATACTTTTTGTGCGAAAAACAAACAAAAATAACGACTTTATTCGACTATTCCTTTTCTTCCTTGAAGGCCTGAGACGAGAGTTCAAGAGATTTGAACGCATGCGTCGTGGAAATCTCTTGAACTCTCGTCTCAGGCCTACAAGGAAGAATTCATTGACTGTCTGGGCCGTCAAGTTTCAATCCTTTAGGGAGCCTATGTAGCCTATGTAGATCCACATCTCAAATTTAATCAAAAATATCTTCATTTGTGTTCCGAAGATGAACGAAGGTCTCACGGGGTTGGTAATTAATGACTTAATTTTCATTTTTGGGTGAACCATCCCTTTAAAGGTCCCGTTCTTCGTGATCCCATGTTTCAAACTTTAGTCAGTGTGTAATGTTGTTGTTAGAGTATAAATAATATCTGTAAAATTATAAAGCTCAAAGTACAATGCCAAGCGAGATATTTTATTTAACAGAAGTAGCCTACATCAAACTACATCCCTCTACTTCCTTCTTTAATGACGTCAGTAGAACAGTTTTTGACTAACGTCCGCCCACAGGAATGCTCCCTCAACTCCCTCAACTTGCGCACTTCTTATAACTTACTGTGTTTACTCAGCTCTTACCGTGATTTTCTGAAGTAAAACTGACGCTTCATCTTTTGTGTGATGTACAATAAACTTTATTAAACTCATCAGTATATGTTTGATCATCATTCGGACCTGGTCCAAAACAGCAGACTTGTAGGCTATTAATAAATAATGGATACATACAAGCAGATGACAAATACGTTATAATAACCGTAATTAAACTACTAAACTATACCTGTTCCATCTCTATACAGCACTCTGACTCTGTAGGCATTATTGTCCAAAATGAACACCGTTACTATGAGTTTCTGATATTATCATCATTCCGTAAAAACAGCGTGTTTTTCTGAGCCCCCAAAAATGACAATTTAAACATGCTGTAAAAAATGATCTTTCGGGTATTTTGAGCTGAAACTTCACATACACATTCTGGGGACATCAGAGACTTATTTTACATCTTGTGAAAAGGGACATAATACGGGACCTTTAAGAACGACATAGCATTAAGAAGGTTTCGGGAAACTCACTCCTTTAAGTGACACCCTGCACACAAATTTGCTTTTTTGGGAGGGGATTCTGGGCTCATGTTCTTTTTTTTATTTGTTTTTTTTTTTAAATTTGGTCTTGATGCGTTAAGCTAGTTATGAGTTTTCTACCAATTTTCTATAGGAGGACAACGCTTAACTGTACATAGAAGGCTACTATTAATTGTTGTTTTTGGAGTTATCATTTATTTCTTTTAATATCACTGTCTATACGTTGAGTCACGTTAAGTCACGTTAGTCCCCCAGGACAAGTGTTTTGCAACATCATCTGCAAGTCCAAATCTCTAAATTAGACTTAAGATTTGTATTTTACAGGTTTTCACATCGGAGAAGTGCTCATTTTAGCATACAAGTACGAATATTTATTGTACAAGTTCTCAAATTCACATCTTTATGCTCTTGAGTTTTGCTACTCTTTTACCTTCATAATAACCTTCCTGATAATTTTGGGGGCTCAGACACACTCTCCCAGTTCAAATCTAGATTAAAGACACATCTCTTTAGCCAAGCATTCAATTAACAATCTCATAATACTGTTCTACAGTTAATGTGATGACATGGTAAAAAGTTCACATGATCATCTTTTGTCTGAAATAATATGAACTGCAGCTATGCTAATCTTTCTCCTGTTGCTTCTCTGTTTCTATCTCAGGATGCTCAGCAAGTTTACTAGAGATTACGGTAGCTCCAGTTTGGATCCAGTCTCACTTGTGAAGACTTCAGGAGACAGCAACTATAGATGAACATAAGGTGGGGTAAGCAATATTTCAAAAACGCTGTTGGAATTGTTAATATTTGGAATATCAAACCCCTATCTTCAATGCTCCGCCTCCAAAACTCACCAGATTGTTCAGCAGCCGCATCACATTATTGGTGTAAATTACTAATTCCTGTAATTCGATGAATTGCTGAACACACGGTGTCAGTGCGCTCGTTTTTCCAGCAGCGCCTATGCCATGATGAAATTAAAATATCTCAACTTTTCAGAATGCCGCAAGCGCACCGCAGATCATGCAACAAAAACCAACCGTTGGCTATGGAAAGCTCGGCCGGTGTGGTGATGTGTTGAGTCCCACTGAAGTGATGGGTCCCAGTTTATGGGGGGCATACACTGTGATTTTCGATCCGATTTTGAGCCGAATTCTGACCCAGTGCGACTCATGATTTTCAGCTTTGTGTGCTGGGAAATTATTGTGTGGCAAATTAATTATAATAGCAGATTAATTTAATATTAAAATTAGCCTAGTCCTCCCCTAATAATGATAATACAGTAATACTAATAATTTAAAAAATAAATTGGAAATGCTATATCATCTTGATATTGATAGCTGATGCTTGTTTTGACAATATCTCTGGATACATGATATCATCTATAGGCTCAATCCAAGGGTCTATCACAGATATTTCACACGTATAGTGTGAGCAGTGAAGTCGCAGCTCGATGATCGGACCATATTGTGTGAGCATATAAATCCTGAACTTTGGCTTTATATCGCATGCGATTTACTCGTTCAGTGTGAGTAGGTACCTTGCAGAAATCACACAGACATCGCACAGTGTATACCCGCCTTTAGGAGGAGCCAAGCAATCCGATTGGTTCCAAAGCACTTTTTATAGGTAAATCGCTTTAGTGCCTGGTTACAAATCAGATATCACTTTATTAGGTTACACTTTATAAGTCTTTTGAACTATGTTATAATGACCATTAATATATTTTAACTTATATGTTTTATATACTAGTATATAACCGAAGATATAGATTGTGAAATTGCCTAATAAGAATGTTGCAAAACATACCTAAACATGTTATTTCTTTCACTTTAACTATATAAATAATCAGGATAAAAATAAAAGATTATTACATGAATTAAAGTTTGATTGATTGCATTAAGAATCGCGAGAACGGCTTTAGATCAGGCTGTACTGGGGTCCTAAGTTGGGACTCAACACTTCACCACACCAGACAGCTGGGGCACGTTCAAGTTCAAAACGGTGCGCAACGTTTTGCTACGAGTTTCCGGGTTGAACGTCATGTTTCCTGGAAACGGTGTGCACCGTGTGCAACGGGGTTTGAGATATGTTGCACGTGGTTTTAAAGTGAACTCGCACAATGGGTTTAAGGAAAGTAATTTACAAATGTGTTCAATGCAGCTCGGTAGCCTATACGCAACAACGGGATATCATATTAGAAGATATGTTTGTCGATAAGTTTTATTGTAAAAATATAGGATATCAACATAATTATGTAGTTGTTTATATGTTTAGCTTCGTTGCAAGTGTGTGACATTTGGTAACAATGGTAATTAATTGCTTTTCCTAAAAATGAGAAAGAAAATAGGGTATTAAAACAGTATGAAATACAAATAAAGTTAGTGTGTAAGGCTAAATAGATTATTGTGTTTTATTCTGAAAAAGGTAAGATGTGTGCTTTCAGTTTCCACAAATCCCTTCACTCGATTGGGATGTTCTCTTGTGTTCTGGGCAGCAAGTGCAGTAACTGTAACATCGGGCATATTTTGTAGTATTAAACACATATTTATACCGACTTCATCAGGCTCCGAAAATTCTTCACAAAGAATGGCCTTTCTCAGCTGCCATAGTTGCAACTCTTGCATCATCAGAACAATGTGTTCAACGCATCACCGTTTCTGTTTAAAAAACGTTGTGCAACGTTTTGTCCGGGCTGAACGCAGCCCTGGTCATAGCTGTAGCCTACAGCCGCGCGGGCTTTCCACGCATTTTTTGACGTGATATGTGAATGGCCCCTAATTCAGGATAAACTGAGACTCTATTTGGTTTAAAATCTTTTTTTTTTTTCTTGAATAAATGATTAAATGAAAAAAAAATCTAACTTTTGCTATTTTTGCTGGAGTAATAATGTAATCAACACAATGTTTAGTTGAAGAGACTCCTTTTACTTGAGCCATTTTATTGGTTATTGCTTAAAATTGGCAAGAATAAAAGGTAGAAATATTAATTCTAAAAAGAAATAAAAAGTTTTTGCACTTTTTTTCTCTACAAAACAAGAATCTATACGAACCGGATTCGATAATCAGAATTGCTTAAATGATGAAAACTATGACTCTTGTTCAGCTCACGGCTCACAGATGACCGGGGCGAGCAGTGCTGCATATACCGCTCTACAGCTTACGATGCAAACATCAGACTAAAGCTCATGATCTGGCTAAAGGAAACAGTTAAAATGTATGTATTGATGCATTTGTTTCTTAAAGGAAAGACCTAACTGCTTTTCCCCACTGTTTTTCACTCTGTTACAGGCTGCCAGGAAGAATCCGTCTCTACTATGGGTCTACATCGTTGCTGTTCCTCTCTATCCCTTTTCTTCTGGAGTTTTTTCTGGTGTCATTAAACTATCTTAACTTGAATTTTGTCTGTTCATTATAGAGACAATTACACACAAAATTAAGAAGATATTTTTCAATGTCAGTATAGCCTACTTTTTTCATATTAGATGGTCAAGTAGCCCCAGTGCTTTATATCACCATAGACATTGAGGGGGAGTATGTATGCTTACTAGGACTAGATGTTAAAATCCCTTTGATAATCAGGCAAGCGCTGTTGTCGGAGATGTACTCTTGGGTGGGGTTGGACTGGGGGATGTAAGATGAAGTTCTATAATGTCAATAATTATAATAACAATTATGTCAATAATTAGAAATAGCCAAATTGTTCCCCAAATGTTGGAATTTTTTGCTCTGCTTTGTTTTTAGGATGACAAAAAGGTTTTAAAAGTTACACTTTAGGCTGGTCTATCTTCAGATAGCCAATAAAATCAAAGTAGGCGGGGTTTCCTTTTCACAGAAGCAGAGCACGTTATTCCATCACATCAGTTTAACATTGAAATAGTGCGAGCACTGTGAGGTGAGATGAAAGTTGCAAATCATTTAATATTAGCTGTTTTCTACTGTTATAGAAATGATAAATGCTTGACAGTTATATCCAGTGATGCAAACTACTCGACTTTTTTCTTCTTGAATATGGCCGTTTTGAGGGATGAAAGTTGTGTTCAGTATCGATGCTATTTTATTAATGAAAGTCGCGGGGCAGCGAGTTTTGATCCTGAGTGTGCAGCGCGATCTCCGCTCTAAGTGCAAATGATGTGTGTGTGTGTGTGTGTGTGTACGTGTGTGCTTCAATGAAAGCAGCGCAAAGGAGTAGCCAGAAAGGTTCGACCTGTAAATAAAGGTCCTATAAAGCCCGTGCAGAGCGGCCGGCATTTACAGCTTTGCGTCGTTCAAACATCGGCCGAAGATCATTTGCGATCATATGCCGACGTTGCAGCGACATTGTGCCGATTAGCAAACGCTCTCTGAGCGACATCGTGGTGATGGAACTTTGTACATCGGGCCAACATCGGCCAGACGTACGTGTGCTATCTGG
>JAQIUQ010004835.1:0-49304 GCA_030378365.1 Hybognathus amarus
CTTCTAACATTCAAATTCGCAGTACAACCTTAGATTGCCACTTGCAACTTCTCAAATCTGTCACTGCAAGTTCAAATTTCGCGCCTTGACTTTTGCTACTCTTTTCGCGATATATGAGGTGCAAAACTGATTTGTGCACTTGTAACTCAGTCTGCGCGAGAGAGAGAGAGGGGCGGGAGCGGGGTGTTCAAACCAGCCGTGTTATTGGTTGGCGCCTAGCCAATGAAATGGGATTTCGGCATGATGATGTCACAAAACCCGCCTCCTCGTGGATGTTCTGAAACATTAATGCATTAGACTGATATTAATGGAAATAAATGATATTATCAAACTTAGTAAACCACCATACTAATAATGCCTACTAAAAGAAAAGCAGATGAACACAGAATATGATGAAGAAAGCAAATTTGTGTTCAGTGCAAATAAACCCTTCAAGTACTCTTCAAGTACAAACGGACAGCATTTACTTGAAATAGAAATTATTTGTAACATTATAAATGTCTTCACTGTCGCTTTTGATTAACTAGATATTTTCTAAGTTTGTTAGTGTAGTAAAGAGCCTAACTAATCATCAGAGATCTTTTAAGCCTCAACGACACTCTTTGTTCGACAACATATAGTCCGGTCTTAAACCTCTCATTTAGCTACTTACTAAGATAAAGGTCAAGGCTTAGCACAGTGGACAGATGTGACTTGGTTAAACAACACATGGTTAAACAAATCTTTGGCAGAAAACACAACGGGGAAAATGCTGCTAGGACAAGAAATTTCAGCAGATTTTGCAATGTATAAAACTTCTTTGAAATGCTCGGAAGAATAGTCTTAAGGTTTGACTTAAAGGGTTAGTTCACCCAAAAATGAAAATTAAGTCATTAATTACTCACCCCCATGCTGTACCAACCCCGTAAGACCTTCGTTCATCTTCGGAACACAAATAAAGATATTTTGATTAAATCTGAGAGCTGGATCACTCCTACATAGACTGCCTAAGGGACTGGCTCTTGACGGCCCATAAAGTCATTAAAGAAAATGTTTAAATATCACCGCTTAGGAGTACCTACCGCCACCTACCATATAAGATAAGATCCATATATAAGGCACTCCGGCTATATCAGCACATCATCTTATATGGTAGGTGGCGGCAGTACTCCTAAGCAGTGAGCAGCCGGTAACAAGAAGTACTCGAAGAAGAACGTCCTCATCTCAGTTCTCGCGGATGCGCCCATAAGGAAGTAATGGAATAGCCGAATAAAGTCGTTATTTATGGTTTTTTCGCAAAAAAAGTAGTCTCATCGCTTGATAAAACTTATAATTGAGCCACTGTATGCACATGGAATATTTAAACATTTTCTTTAATGACTTTATGGTCCGTCGAGAGTCAGTCCCTTAGGCAGTCTATGGAGGAGTGATCCAGCTCTCAGATTTAATCAAAAATATCTTTATTTGTGTTCCGAAGATGAACGAAGATCTTACGGGGTTGGTACAGCATGGGGGTGAGTAATTCATGACTTAATTTTCATTTTTGGGTGAACTAACCCTTTAAGTGTCAAAAAATTCTCAGTAAAAAGTATGACTTGTCTAAGAGTAGGATACCCTTATAAAGAACCTAAAAGCAACTTTCAGCAAAGTCTGAGACTGATTCTCATGTGCTGACTGAAGTGCCACTTGAAGTGTTGAGAACTCCAGGGAAGCCTGAAATCCTCATAAAAGTGTCTTGCTTTTGCTGCATGGTTTGAAGATAAGCTGGAAAGTCAATGAACTGCCACATAGCAGTGGCCAAAAGTGTTGACCAGCCCAGGAACATTATTAACATCTTCACCCTTTATCCAAACATTATTAAAAATGTTTTTAGGATTTTGTAAGCATATTGTGTAGTTATGTTTTTAGTAAATTGTTTTGTTTGTGATAAACATGCAAAATAATGCGCACATGCAACGACATTTTGACATTTTAATAACTGATCATGTTGTTTGTCAATTCATTTTTTTTCTTGTGAGCTTTTTTGTTTTTCTAAAACCCGTAGCTGTAATAATTTGGTCAGATAACCTTCACTAAGTTTAATGTTTTGTTCTTGCTTCATATTTAAAAATGTCATTATTTCTTTCATTACTGCAGTCAGAGCATTGATTTGTAGAGTGGGATAAGTTATTACATTTCTTACAAAGAATACCTTTACGATCAAGACTGTATTGTTTATTTAACTCCCTGTCATCATATATAATATACACATAACTCCAATACATTATATCTTTTTCAGAAAGTGTGTGTTCTCTCTGCTGTTATCTTGTTACTCCTAATTAGGTTAGGATACCTCTCCAGCACTCTTATATCATTTAGGAGCTGAGACCTAGTCTTGACACATAGGAACCTTTACGAATCACACGTATTATTAAAGGGATACTCCACTTTTTTGGAAATAGGCTCATTTTACAACTCCCCTAAAGTTAAACAGTTGAGTTTTACCATTTTGAATCCATTCAGTCGATTTTCTGATATTTAGAAAAATTTCAGTAACCAGAGAGTTTCTGGTCTCATTGACTTCCATGAAAAAAATATACAATGGAAGTCAAGAAACTGAAGACCAAAAAGGAGACCAGAAACTGTCTGGTTACTGATATTTTTCGAAATATCAGAAAATTGGCTGAATGGATTCGAAAACGGTAAAACTCAAATGTTTAACCCTGACGCTTAACCCTAAGTTGTAAAAATGAGCCTATTTCCAAAAAAAGTGGAGTATTTCTTTAAGTCTAGGAGTACAATTACATCTTACATTTCAAGAGGACAATTACATCATTCATCATTTCATTCTTGGGCGCCGCAGACAGACGGCGAATGGCGTCACCAGTGTGTGTACGCTCATAGAGAATAATGTGTTTGGCGCTGCCCTTCTCGTCCGGTGCGACCCCCTTAAGAGTAGTATATAACAGTTTTTCAGAGTCAGTATTTTTAATTTAAAGGGCCGGTTTACTGCGATTTCACTTTTTTCATTTTAAATAGTGTGTAATGTTGTTGTTGGTGCATGAACAGTATCTGCAAAGTTGCAGCACTGAAAGTTTAGTGTAAGCAGAGATATCGTCTTTTAAAAATCAGGAAGTAAAATTGCCTACAAAAACGACTCGATTTGGACTACAGCTGGGTTATGGTACATCACTAACCCACACATTTGCATCAACCCCTCCCTCTGGAATATGCAGGAAAGGGCATGCGTCAAGTGAGTTGTGTTCACGCAGCTGTCAGGTCTTCTGTGTTTCGGGCTTCCCACGGACACTATACTTTGACAACAATGGATACATTTTGTGTTTGATTATATTCCTGAAAGTGACGATCGTAATCTAGCTCTCTGTGCTGCGCATTTACGAGAGACAGCTTCCAGAATCTCCACGAGTTCAACACTGGATTAACGTAAACAAGAAACTGTTTCTAAATCATGAAGCAGATCCAACTTTAAAACCAGCAGTTAAAAGTCAGCAGTTGTTGGACACAATCTGTAAGTAGGCTAAGACTTCATCATTTTAAATGTATTTGCATGTATAATTCCCGACGTAGCGTTGTGTTTTTTTTTGTTTTTTTTTTCAAATGCCAGTGCTGGCTTTGTAGGCTTTATGGGCTACTAGTTAGGCTATTTTGTGTCTACGGCAAACACGTACAAACATTATGGACCTGAATTTTGTATAAGTACTAATGTTGTAAATGTATTTTTCATATATAACGTTATATGCTTTATGACTTTATTTTCGATTTGATCAAGAACGTAAACCTGCAAACGCTGTTTGTGTTTAACATTAGTTAGCCAGTCAGTTGCTATCGTTGTCAGTCAGATGCTATTGTGTAAAACAAACATGTATAAAGTTAAAACATGAAGCAAATTATCATTCAGAAACCTTTATTAAGAGCCGTGTGTGTCGGCTTTCTCTGGTCTGATTCTGCCTCTGTGATACTGCAGTCTCGACATCATTATTTACGTGTATCCACCATCTATGGTATCCACATTTGGCATGCCCGCCCGTTTCGCCCGTAAAGGTCATGGTCGCTAATCTTCCAGACAACGTGAGCGACAGTTTAGCCAATCACAACACACCGGCCCAACGAACCAATCTGAGCCCGCTACGTGGTTCTGAGGGAGTGTTTTCATAGACTCAGGAAGTCAACCGCTCGTTCAGGGGACAGGGGAGAGCGCGGCTGACAATAAAGGTGAAATTTATGAAAAATAAGACTTTTTAAAAAAGAAAAACCACGGATACATGTTATATTGCACCCCATAAACACAATCATGCAAAGAAAAAGAGCAGTAAACCCGCCCTTTAAAGAAATTTAAACTTTTACTCAGCAAGGGTGTGTTAAATTGTCCCACCACATCTCAAACGCAGCTCGAGTTTCCTTGAAAGGGAACGTCTCAGGTTACATATGTAACCTTGGTTCCCTGAGAGGGAACGAGATGCTGCGTTTGCCTGCCATACTTCCGGCATGCCCTGATCGACTTGCTTCAGGTTTTTTTAAAAGCTTGTGCGGTCTGATTTCAGGGGTGCTTTATAGTTTCCTGAGGCCTCATTTATAAACGTTACATATGCACAAAATAATGCGTACGCCGCTCTCTACGCAATAGTTGGTATTTATAAAAAGCAAACTTGACGGTAAATGTGCGGTCCTTCACGCAAGCTTCGGACCCAGGCGTACGCACAAAAATGGGTGAAATGAGAAATGGCGACAGCGTCGGCAGTTGGAAAAAACACGTGAAAGTGTGTGAAACTGTAGACGGTTGTGTAAAATAAATGGCAATACTGCCTCTCATAAATAACACGAAGACTTCACAAAGCAAGTCTTACAATTAACAGCCTACACGAACACCGTTTGATCGATCTGCAACAGAAATGCAAATTAACACATATTTCCAAAAAGTGACATATGTTCTGCAATAATATTGGCATGTTAGGCTATACAATTCATCCTCATAAATAAAATAAAACGAAATAATGTACAAAACTGATATTCTCGCCAATGTGTCTGTCTAACGGAGCAGATATAGCAATTAGCTAGTCAGTCAGATAGATAGATAATTAGGGAGATACCCTATATAGATAGATCGATAAATAGATAGATGTATTTGTCCACTTGGGGAAAGTTGTTTTCATAGTAAAAATGTCTTCATCAGCTACGGAATCATGGTATTCATGCATTTGCCTTTAGTTTGTTTTATTTTTGATAAAATAAATGACGTATGTCTCGCCCATTCAGAAAGCTGCAAGAAATTACATTTGCGCTGAACTATTTCCCATTTCCAAGTAGATTATAAATGACATCTGTAGGTTATCAGATGCAGAATTAAATGGATGGAAATAAAATGCCCATCACAATGCGTAATGACGGACAATAGCTGATCTTGCGCTCTTAGAAGATGTGGCGATTAAATGGAAGAAATCGGAGTGAACGCGTCATCTTCCCAACAAAAGGTGTGGAAAAATATATTATTTATTCAAGAATTCCCTCATTGTGCAGTTTATTTCAGTTAGGACAGTCTTGATTTCACCCAACTCCTTGGCCACCTCTCTGATTGAATTAATGACTAGACGCTTTTTTGCCTCGACTTTTGATGTCCGACCATTTCTTTTTTATTTCGGCCACAGTCCGAGGTTGTGAGGCTACAGCATTCATGACGTCTGCAACCATTTGCCACTCAAGTGCTTTTTTGGCATTAGTAATGCCCACGCTGTGCCCTCCAAACAACATTTTTCTCCTCTTTTCCACCTCGCCAACGATAACTTCTACTTCACATTGAGTGAAGTTACGTTTTTTTTTTTAAATTCCTCTCTGTGTTTAAAGGTGCAATACCTAAGATTGGCATGTTGCTAGAGGGCGCTACATTCAAAACAACAACAACGGCTTTGCTTGATGACGACGTGGAGGAATGCGGAATGAATGGGAACTGTTGTTTTCAACTCCACCGTGGATAAATCAGTCAGACGGGAATCGAAAATTAGTTGTCATGGATGAGGTAAAGTTCGATTTCTATAAATGTTGCGACTTAATGACATGCTTGTTTTTCATTAAACTGAAATAGCCGCAAGAAAAGTCAGGTTTAAAAGTAAATTAGTTATCACAGATGTTACTGTACGAGTCACTGGGACGAAGCTATGGTGGAGAGGGTTTGAAGTCAAATCGTTGCTAATGGGTCCTGACTTCGCCCTATGCTGCAATATGCATTTAGTTTTGCATTAATTTACAGAAATCAGCTGCTTAAATGACAATTACTGATGTTATTAGATTTTTCAGGTGAGATTCTCAATTCATTCAGTTAACGGATGTTCTGAGGTAAAATTTTCAGACTGCAGACTCAGCAACGATTGTATTTAATTGTACAGTACAATCATAACATAGAACAGACATTATCTTCCTTTCATGTCATTAAACATAACAATATTGCTGGCCATATACTGATGAGAAAGTGTGCGTCCGGTGTGCGATACTGGACTTTGTCCTAGACGTGGCGCGGCTCTTCTCCGTCCGGTGTGCGATACTGGACTTTGTCCTAGATGTGGCGCGGCTTTTCTCGTCCGATGTGCGACCCCCTTTACAGCCAACAGTTCACATTCCGAGAATAATTGAAAAGAATAATGCACCAGAATGTGCACCATTCCATTACAAATGCGCGAAACAAGCTGACGTTTGTTGCTTGATGGACGCAAACGCACAACTACAACTTCCGCATTTGTCCAGGACTACACGTAGTACGAGCGGAAACCGAGGTAACGCGGATATGACGTGATTGACTGGCGACTCCCAGCTCACCCCTGCTCACACGCCCCGTTTCCTTGGTTAAAATCTCAATTTTCTCGACGATTTAAACATTGCTTGAAAAATTTGGAATATTGTAAGTTATCATCTTAACTAAATATATAACACTGGCCTTGTGATTTTGGGATATTTTAATGCAAAAATCTTAGGTTTTGCAGCTTTAACATGATTTCGCAATCAATGAATATTAACTTGTGGGCGTTTCACGGACTATTTATGGACAACTATGGGCGTAACATGAAGCCGCAAAAGCTACGCTACATTTAGAATTGATTGTGATTTATTAAGGGAAAAATGCGTAGGATGTGCGTGCGCACGGTTTTGTAAATCTGAATATTTCTGTGCGTACGCACGTCCTATGTTTCATCTGTACGCCACTTCTGACGCAAATCCTACGCAAAGTTTTAGAAATGAGGCCCCTGGTCTATGACATCAACCACATTGACGTTTCGGGCTTCCATTGGACTGATTTTATATGTGCTTCACGACGTAATCACGCAGAGCGTTTCCCACCGCGCTCTCAAATCGCAGCGTCTCCTTCCCTCTCAGGGAACCAGGGCGGGCCGTGCATTTCACACCTAGGCCTTCTGTCCAACCTGAATAAATAACTTTTAATAGTGTATCAGCGCAAAGCCTCTCTATAATTGTTGTTTTTATTTTGCAACTGCAGTTATTGGATTAATGCGGTGAGTTCGGGAAAGGACCGGTAGAGAAACGAGCGCGTGAGTTCGGCTGGTGCGTTTGTACAGTGGTTCTTGCGTTCCGAATCCGATTATAAGTTCAGAAACGGAGCCTCCCTTATCTTGTCGTTCAAGGGCTACAAACTTTTCAGACGTTACAATAGTATGAATGTTTGAAAAAAAAAAGTTTCGATCATAAATTTATAAGAAAAATTAAGAAGAAAATCATATTCACCACGGGGAAAAACATTATAATCACCAAAACTACAGATTATTCTTTACACAAAATCCATCCTTATTTCTTTCCTCAAGAAGACCTCAATTAGCTACTGTTGTACAGGTTCTAACTGCGTTTCAGTTCCAACAATGTCGTGTCTGTCTCGTCATATTTCTAGCATAAGTTTTTATTCGCTTATTCGAAGTGCCTGTCGACAGAAGCACACAGTCACCGCAAAACATGACGATGTGTACAGCTGCCCCATGCTCTCACACAGAGTTTTGAACGAAATCAACGAGATCAGCGGGACTTTTGCCTTCAAAATCATTCGTTTCATAACTTACATTAACGTTTGTCAGTTCTGTTTTTACCTGGAGATATTGAATACAGTTCCGTTATTCTGAGTTTAGCTCAGGCTGAATAAGGGATTTATTTCTGCTGGAGGTCGAGCAGGGAAGAAACATTAATTTTTGGGTTGAAAAATGATTACATCTACAGGAATATATTTTTATAGACCATTTTTTTTCTCTTTATTTATTTAATTAATTAATTATTTTTTTGTATATACCTGGGTGTGCTTATTTGTATTTGGTTTACGGTGCTTGTTTATGCATATTTCTATTTTTGGACGTGTG
This sequence comes from Hybognathus amarus, assembly GCA_030378365.1. Lineage (NCBI taxonomy): Eukaryota > Metazoa > Chordata > Actinopteri > Cypriniformes > Leuciscidae > Hybognathus > Hybognathus amarus. The sequence goes on from JAQIUQ010004835.1 coordinate 8,322, forward strand.
TAATTAATTATTTTTTTCTTAGACTTGAGTGCTTGTATTAGATTGAATAATTGTTACACCACACCCACCTAGGCCAGTGGCCAATTTCATCAATTATGACTCTTTAAAGTCTGTATGTTGTTGCTATTGACTGTTTGACTCTGAAGGAGACACATGTGCGTCGAAACTATATCAATAAATTATTTAAAGAGTCTGTGCTCCGGTCCTGCTCCTTGGTCACATTTAGACCTTGGCTCCTTGTTCTCAGATTGTTGTGTCCTGCTCCGAGAGCCCTGTGTAGGCTGAAGCGCAAGTGATTTTTTTCGATTGTTCTACAGGAATATATATTTAGTTTACGCATTTCGCTACCCATGCGGATACTACCACTAAAAGTACACGGTCTGTACGTGCATTCAATCAAAGAACGAGAAATACATAAGTTATTATATGCCAGCTAGATGGCCCCGCTGCAGTCAAAGCGAAATCTGATTGGCTGATTAAATCTGACGGATTATCTGATTGGTTAAAGAATTGCCATTCATTTATATGCTTATAAATTTGTTTTAAAAAAAAATATAATGATGTATTTAAAAGTAGCAGAATGAATTCATTTGGAGACTTCTAAATCGGCAGAGATAGGCAGGCAATGCAAAACTAACTCTTAAAAGTTATTCCTTAGTTTCAACAACACTAGTCGTTTTTTCCCCCTCTGGTCTCGACTTGGTCTCCGATACCCTCTGGTCTTGGTAGTGTCTTGGTATCGGTTTAGGCGGTCTTGACTACAAGTCAAGTCAAAGCTTAGCATAGGTCACAAATAAAGAAGGGCACATGGTACATCCCACATGCTCACAATTGCCCAGACTTGCAAACAAATATCAATGCTTTCATTTACAATTTCCTGTGTTTCTCCAGAGACTTGCGATTTTCAGCTCCAGCTATTGCTTTTAATACATTTGAGATAAGCAAGATAAATGGATGGTTGGAAATTGCTCTGAGGAGCAGATTGCTTTAGGGATAGAAGTTTTGCCCCTTGACCTTTTAAGCTGCCTTGAATTCCTCTCAGCCGTTTAGCACGGCGGTACAATAAACGCTAAGTCTGTCGGTTCCTCCTAAAGAACCAAAACAGGTTAAAGCTTAGTCACCAGCAGATAGAGACAGCACTAAGAAGAGTCAACACTACTAAATCAAACACTACTCTCTCTTTTACAGCAGCGTTTTATTGCCAAAAAAATTTCTAGAATAAAGTTGTATCACTATTGAAGTATTACTATTTTGAAAAAACAGAATAAAAATGTTCAAATCAAAGCATTACAAACCTGTATGTCTTCTCATATATTCCAAGTCTTCTAAAGTCACATGATAGCCATATGTGACTAACAGGCTGCAAGTTGTTTTTCACCGATAATCTTTCCTTTCTGCATCGAAAATCAGGTTTGACATCAATTATGCCAAACATCTTTGGTTATTGTGTATCTCGTGACCAATCACAACGTGGCGAATTTGAATCTGTGCATAGTCAATGCACTAATGAGATTTACCATATAGTGGAGGGAAAAATTTCTGTGTTTTTCACATTGACCAATCATATGTCTTCCGAAGACGTGGGGCCTAATTTACTAAAAGTTTGCGCAAACACATTTCTTCTTTTGGTGTTTAAAAAACTACTGTTACGATGTACTAAAGACACACAATGAAAAATCAGCACTGAACAGACGTGGACAGCACTTTTTGCAGCCGGCGTTTTGCATATACATTTGTAGGAGTTTCCCTTTCAGACGCAAAATTTCTGGGAGGCGAGTATTTAAATGAATCATGCAAAAAAACTTTACTAAGGTTCGCGCTGGTCAATTTACTGGTATTTGTGCCGTTATTTACCGCCCAAAAAAGCATGTCTTAAACCAGACGCTGAATTTGTGCTGCTCTTGGTAGATTGCATTGGTCATCATGGAACTGATGTGTTCTTTCATTTGTGTGTCGTCAGTAGATTACACACAGACCTTTCCCAGTTTAGTAAATCTGTCCCTTGGAACATATAAATGTTACTTTTGTATACTTTTATCAGACAAAAACACTGCGATATGATTTCATTGTATTAAACTCTGAATAATAATCCAAACCTTTGTAAATCTTACCTGAGGGCTTGAGTACAGCAATCCTGTGACCTTGTGCTCAACTATGGCAGCATTTCCAGGAACATCCCTCGCTGAAACAGGCAAACCTAAATCCATTGCCTAAAAACACACCAGATTGCAATACATTAACTCTGTTTGGCCTTGTGCGCAATGCATTTACATTTATTCATTTTCCAGGTGCTTTTTATTTGAAGCGCCTTAAGAGCATTCAAGGTTTTCTATTAGTTTTTGTGCTCCCTGGAAACTCAATCCATTACTGTGACATTGTGTGTGCCATTTCAACTCCAGGATCATTCACTGTAAGATAGCAATCAAGCATTATGGGCTAGATGATTGCATTTACAAAGCTTTTATTTTTTAAATCTTGTAAATTGCAACAACCTTTTTAACGTCAATTCTCTGTAGATACATTGGCCATTTCAATCTAGGCTTGTTCACATTTGTGGGGTAATGAAAAAAGGAACTTTTGAGGAAATTAAGATAACAGCTACTTAGCACATTAATCCCAGTGGGGGTTAAACTAATCTGGTCAGTTTGAACACAGATTAACTAGATCCACATAATGACACTGTGGTCATAATATCCTATCTAATAACGGGCAAAACAAACAGATTCAAAGCTGCTGGAAATGATTCCTACACTAGTATTGAGATCAAAATCAATAGAGAACATAATGATTTTTCAGACTCATTTCTCTTGGACAAACTAAATACTAGGGATACATCTACACTAATCTGAATACATCTGAAAAATGCATTTTTTTTCTATGCGTTTTGGCCATCTGCCCACACTGAGACTAAAAGTCAGCATTTTAAAGACGCTCTACCAAGTGCTGCATATATTTAAAAATGCAATTTCCTTTAAAGGTCCCCTGACATGGGGTTATTTTATTATTTTATGTTTCCTGGGTTGCCCTTATTGTGTTAGAATGTTTTTTAGATAAAAAAATCGTCATAATTTAGTAATAAAGGGCATTTTTCCTAACCTGATTTTAGCCTCCGATTTGGACTCTCTGTTTGAAGGGGCGTGTCTACTGTGGGATTCAGTGTAACCGGCCACTGATGTGATTGGCTGACATGCTTGCATATGAAATAGCCACATATTACATGTGAAACTCTCTCGAATACTTTTACTACAGCTATTATACATTTTTACTATTACAGCTATTGAGATTACCGAATCGTGAGAAGTTTTTGAAGTATTTAGATCTATTCCCATCACATAAAGTGTTGCTGTGAGGAGCATTGAGCAGCAGAGAGACAGTCTGTCGATCGCGAGGATGAAGATCTTATCTTTGTAACGCAGTTTTTGCACTCTCTAATGCTTTCACCAATGCAAACTTTGGTAATTTGTTGTGCAGTGTTTGCCAAATTTGTTTTGGCAAACTTTGGAGATTTGTTGTGCAGTGTAATGTGCGTCATTGATTTCATAGATTTGTCCAGATAAACTTGCGCTGTGTGGATTGATCTTTGATCTCTTTCTGTATAATTTTATCACAATTTAAATCAGATTATTTTCATCCTACTAAAAGAAATGATGTGATATTTTAGTCACTGGCTTGACTGATGCATAAACAGTATGGGCTCTATGCATGGCGGTATTTCCGGTGAAGGTTTAAGGATGCTCGAGTAACTTCCGCCGATCGTAGAGTCCAATGCAATACCGAGAATTTATATTGAGTTTTATACTTCATGGTTATACTAAAAAACGTTAGACACAAAAACAGATTTTATTTTGTTTATGCTTCTTTTTAAAATTATATCAAATAAACATAACTATATATAAAATTACATCTAAACGCATGTATGTTTCATTTCAAAGACGAGAGGACAGTAAATTTTGAAGACTCTGCCATAATCCCGTTTTCCTCAGTTTTCCTCCGCTTTAATCTACACAACCGGAAATGGACAAGCATCTTTGCGTCAAATGCGGAACTTATGCGTGCATATAGCCCATTGAACGATATTGAGAGAAAGATTACCTGTCTGAACTTGAACAACAGCAACACATCAGAAATTATTGCTGGGTAGCTCGATTCGTTTTATTTTCATTGGCCCAAGTTGAGGAAACAGTCGTCGGTGGGGAAGTTGTGTGGGCGTATTTCCAGAGAAAATAAAATTAACCCATTGTTTCTTCAGAGGCTTGGATGAAGGAACAAAAAATATGTTTGTGTTCATTTGTAAATCCGAACACTGATCAACTGCCATGATTCGCTCGTTGCAAGACATTATATCTCTCGAAGAAAAACTAAAATCGTGCCAAAATCTCCAGGCCTGGCAAAGCAGAGAAAGGGGAGGTTACCTTTCCTCATTATGACATATTAACAAGGAGATTCAAGATCAGCGCGTCTGAGCTGAAGAGAGAAAAAATTGTCGGTTTACACCGATTGAAAATTCTAGACATGAGGGGACTAAATACAGGCTATATTAATATTAAAGTTAAAAAACCTCAGAAAGTGAAAAATTCATGTCAGGGGACCTTTAAGTATTGTGGGCCGTGAAAAAAATGACGTGTTTGTACTATTCACTTTCAGTGTTTCTCAAGATACTGTACATGTTCATTTCTTCATATTACTATTAATATTATTATCAACATCTTTTTAAAGTCAATATAGTAAATACTGACGTTTCGCTCCAATGGTCAGAAAAACAGATTAGTTCTTTCTGGCAAACCTCTAAGATGGCAGCAGACATTCCCTCTGAGAGAGACGAGTTGACCAGGGCAAATGATTTCTGCATGGCAGAATGCAGCTCCTCCTGACTCAAATCAGCTGCCAGAAACACTCCAACAGACCTACACACACAACCTCATGAATATGTTATAAAACATCCAGGAACAGTTTACAAGGGAGCATTCCCTTATTTTAAAATACTGGAAAGATGAATGATATAGAAATATTGAAAAAGCAGAAGAATGTTTCTGCATTTGTGTGGGTTTAGTGGCAGCAATAAGAAACTGAGACTTTGAAGATCAAGTACCTGAAACCGAAGGAGGGAGATGAAAGTAAAAAAGAGCAGATCAAGGAGGAAAGATGAAGACGTGAAGTGATATTTACCTCTTGACACTCTCCTCAACCTCTGCGGTAAACACTGGATCTATCTAAAATAAAATATCATATTTTCAATGAAATACATTTACAAAGAAAAATATTCACCCAAATGCTGAAATACTACTTTATAGGGTAATATTTGCAGAAAATTTACAAATAAATTATTCGAAATGTCATTCAACTCAAATACGAAACAAAAAGGTCTCCAAGCAATTTTACGTTCTTTTCTTGAATGTTGAGTTTTGAATAAAATTAGACAAGAAATAATCAGTTTGACGTTATCAGACGCTAAAGAAGTCTTATAATAATCATACAAAATACAGTAAAAACTGCAGCATCACTGCAACTAAGTTTAATTGACATTTTTTCCACAACATTCAGGGGGCATGTCCTAGAGGCAACATGAAAAGTAACTTAAGGTCACATCGTGATGAGAAATAGATGGATGTCTTTTCGTTATTATGCAGAAGTTCCTGTGGCTTATCTTTGCTTATAAGCAATAAAGAGCACAAATCCCATGTTGTTGATTTTTCCCTCTTGCTCTTTTTGCCTGCCTGTAAAATCCTGTCAATAATACCAAATCATGGCCTGTGGACAAGACAACATTTCATACTGATCAAAATTTCCTACATGGCCAGTTGTCCTAGGAAAAAAAACGCATTTGAAAATCCCATAGATTTCCAGAGATTAGGGTCAGGGCGGGGTTGTTGCTCAATCTGATTCATTACGATGAAGGCTTTGCGTGTATTAGCTGGCCGGGGAGGCTGCCGCACATGCAATTTGGGTCAAAGATGATATGAGCGTGTGAGCGTGGCACAGCCTCTCTACAAATCCTGTTTGTTTTGATTCCACTATCTGCCTATTCATTCTTTCTAAGTGAAATGTGATATTTGACGCACATTTAAATCCATTAATTGATAGCAGAATTAGAGATTGTTGCTTAAACTAAAGCTACTGGATAAGAGCAAACCGTGTGATCAGTCCTTCCCACAGGAAATGCTGTTTAATCATAACCCAAAGGAGCACAGTATATAACGTCAGGAACTATAAGCAAAGAGCAATTTAGCACAGAATAAAGCTTTTAAACTATCTTTATATTAGATTTTAAATGAAAAACTGAAAATAGGCCAACGGGTGGATAGTCTTATGTTACATGGAACAAGTCCCTAAAATCCAAGATCCCTAAAGATATATGAAAATATGTTTGCATGAAAAGTAAGCAAAACTTTGTGCCTTTCTGAATGTTAATATATTTCTGATCATAAGTTGAAAATATATTAAAAAAAGACTTTTTTTCATCTGCGAAACACACATAAAGATCTGTCCCTGCATTTACACTCTACCATAACTGTGTGTGTTGATAAATGTTATTATGTGAATAAAATCCTAAAATTCAATCTGTTCGTTATATAAAGTGATTGTGTCTCTTCGGAAAATTTTTACTAAACCACTCGATTCACCTTAAGCCTTGTTCACACTACATGATTTTAAAACATCGGGCTGAACTGTGTGGTTCACACTACATGACTTGCTCTCAGTGAAATCAGGAGTGTTCAAGTTGTTTAGCTGTTCACACCACACAACACAACGTGATTGATCCACAACAGGAGGTAACTCACTACACGAGTTGACAACGCACTACATAGAGATACAACCACGATCGGATCGATAAGAGCAAATCATTATTGACTCTAATGAGAGCTGTTTCAGTACTATGGTACAGTCTAAATCCTGAAAATAATCAAATAAATAACGAGTTGACAACAACTCTGTCACCCAACGATTCTATCTTGTCTACAAACAACGTTTTGTCACGGAAAGCCACGCAATAAAACGAAACCAGAAATGACGCGAAACAGCACGTGCGCCAATACCCAGCGAAGAAGAGAACACAACATGTGAATATGGATGCCAGACAGAAACTAGTGCTGCACACTGTTTGCGCGACGATCTGCTCTTAGAAAAAATAAAAAAAGAAAAGAAAAGAAAAACTACCTGGTGTCCTCAACCCATGCGTTGCTATGATTGGCGGTACTCATTACATCACTGAGGTTGAGTCGCGCGACGAAGCTGGATATCTAGCAGGCTAGATATTTTTCTGGGCTCTGCGGACGTGTCTGCGAGCGTCTGTTGGCTCTTTCATACTAACAGATTGGCAAGCGTTCATCGTCCGCTAATCCCCCGTGACTCGCACGCGATAACACCCTGCAGGGCTGTCAGTACTCGAGTCCGGTGCTTGGACTTGGAGTTTGAAACTTGAGACCATTTTTCTATGGTCTCGGACTCGCTGGTATTCGGACTCGGACTTGTCTCATGTCTCGGCCACTGGTCTTGCCAAATATGGCTTTTGGTCTCAACCAAGTCCAACATTTTTGTATGTGTGTTCATTTATTACTAGCCTATCAGGGTAACGTTAACTTAGAAAATGCCAAAATTAACCGACCAAGTGCTCACTACAACAGAGCGCGTCTTCTCATGCTGTTACTATAGTTACTGGGTGTTGCGCACAATTCTAATCATTCCCGCAGGTCTCCCATTTAATGTGGGATATTCCCGCAAACGTAATTCACACAGATTATAAAATCAAATCATTCTTTTAATAACTATCTGCCAGACGCAATTTCACAAACAGCGTGAGTGTTCAGCGGTGCCGCGTCTTCTCTTCTCTCAAAATGGGCTGCAGGGACGCAAGATAATACACAATCGCGTTCAGGAGTCGGGACATGATGGAATATTCACTTGCACAATCGGGCCAGCAGTGCATCGTGCATAAAGTTTACCATTTTGCATGTCTTTTTAAGTCTTACCAGTTTAAACATTCAAGCGATTTTAAACTATCAGTCCTCGTGCGCTCTCTGGGATGATCTATGCGCACATTCATAGAAAATCCACCTCAAGAACAGCTGGCCAGTAACAAAAGTTATTTTTCACGGACTAGTTATATTGCTTTAACACTCAAAACTGTGTCAATTTCGGTCTTTGTGAGTATACTCTAAACATACACTGTAAAAAAAAATTTCAATTTACAGGTAATGGTCTGTATTTTTTTACAGAATTTTGCCGTTTTGTCATTATACAGTGAATGCCTGTTATTTTACAGATATTTGCTGTAATTTAAAGGTCCACTATTGAATTTACAGGTAATTGCTTGTATTTTGGTTTTACATCTATTTTACGTTTTTTTTAAAGGAAATTGTCTGTATTTTTACAGGGTTGTGTGTAATTTTACATAACATATTCCGTAATATTTTACAGATTTTTTCTGTTAAATTAGAAAACACAGAAAAGAAGGTATAACTGCAGAAATCAGCAGTCATTTAACATGTTTTCCTTGAAGATCATTAAGTATGTGGGTGTTAAAGTGAGTTTTAAGGTTAAATAATAGTATTTCCGTACTAAATACCATTAAATTTACAGTTTTTGAAAGTGAAAAAGAACAACTCATTGTATAATTTACAGTGAAAAACCGTAAATTGACATTCCCACAATTCCCTGCATGACACTTCACATTTGATGTGTTTTTGTTGAAATAACTAGGTTTCTTCATAGTTTTCTTAGTTTTTTTTTTCAATCAGTTATGTATATTAGGGTTTTATGTTACATTTAATGTTGTTAAACTAATGTTTAATGCATTTTAAAAATTTCATGTGTTACCATGATGGTGTTTAATGTTTCTGCGAATGAGACTGGGTGCGTTTCCTGAAAGCATCGTCAGCCAGCTATGGTCACAAGTTCCGTCGCTGGGAACTTCGACCATAGTTGGCTAACGATGCTTTTGGGAAACGCTCCCTGTGTAGTTTCTATATATTAGTATTAACTCTCTTGTGGAAAAGCTGCTTGTAATGAACTTTGAATGATCATGTGACTCTCATCATCACTGTGGTTGTCAGTGTTACAATGGTACAAAACAGATATTAATACTTCAATAGGTCAGTAAATTAACATTATTATATCAGATAATGAAAGATATTTTTGTGTAGAATAACAGTAATAAACCGTAATTATAGAATAAGAAATTACCATTTTTTTACTGTTTTTTACTGTTTTTTTATTTTTCCATTTTTAACAGACATTTTCTGGCACCCCTGCTGCCAGAAAATTACTGTTTTTTTAGGGTTTTTTTTACAGTGTCAGTCGGTTTTGTCTTTAATAAGCATAACGCATGCCAGTATAATGAACACAGAATCCGTGCACTAGCTCTTAGACTGGCAGCAACCATATGTGACAGTCATTAATTTTGTCGTCAAAACAAGAAAAGAGAGCTTTAAGTTAAAGGAATCAGGATTGATAGCCTATGTGTTTGATTTATTTAGGACTAAAATACTATCTAGTGTAATTTTCCATTTGATTACTTTATTCAGTTTCTATCTGTTCAAAAACTTCTCTCTTTATTTGTCTTTATTTGTATCTAAGTTAACTTAACAATTTAAATCAAGCCTTGTGTTGTGCAAATTTTCGTACAACATTGCCCCATTGTAAAAAATGCAACGAGCACAAACATTTAGGCAACATAAATTTAATTATTTTGTTTGGCAAAAACGAAATTCAGGCCCTGAAGACTTTTTTTCCTGTCCTGGACTCGGTCTTGACTTTGAATTCGAACCTTTTTGAACTCTGTCTTGACTCGGACTCAAACCTTTTTGGACTCGGCTCTTACTTTAACTTGAACCTCTTTGGACTCGAGTCTTGACTTGGACTCAACTAGTCCTGGTCTTGGACTTGAACAAAGGTGGTCTTGACTACAGCCCTAACACCCTGACCTGTTGGGCTCAATGATTTGCAAATCGGGCAAAAATCGGGCTTAAAATCCTGGAGTGTGAACTTGGCTTTAATTAGATTTACGATCTCTTTATGAACTTTTTGAAGCGTCAAAGTGGTATTTCCCTAGACTGTCAATAGAGGAACGGAAATTTCAGATTTCATTTAAAACGAAAGTAAGGTTTGGAACAACATAAGGGTGAGTAAAGAATTTTTATTTTGGTGGTGAACACAGTTTAAGAGCCAGTGTAAACTTCTTGTAAACTTCTTGAACTGGATGATTTGGGTAAATTGTACATATTTTTCCCTCGGGAACGATAAACATCTCAGATAGCTTCTAAAGGGCAGTGCTAAGTGAAAAAAAAATCTTTACACAAAATAAGGAAAATGGATTCTCATGAATGATCATCCGGGTAACATAAGATTTAAGTGTATGCAAACTTTTCAACTGATCCATTTGTGTACATTTGGTTATTATTTTGTCCTGTTGTCTATATGTTAACTTCACTTTATGTAAAACAGTTGATTCAGAACAGTACTAAAAAATAACAGTCTTTTTTTGCTAATATTGTTTACATTTTGTATAAGGGATATGTAAACTTTTAAGCATAACTGTATATCCATAACACATATTATGTTTTCACTTTTTTTAAAAGCAAAAGAAAACAATCACAAATCAAAAACAAATTCTCAATGTTGATTATCTAACTGTAAGTTCACACCGCCACTCAACTTGAGCGTCAAAGAAGCTCTGGCCGCTTTGTCAAGGACACTTCAAAAAGTACCGGGAAGCTTGTTGACGCTTTGGATACTTTGAATGCTCTGACGTTGCAGGGAGAATAGAAGTGTCACAACATGAAATGTAATAAACAGAAAAAAAAACAAGCAACACATTAAAGAAACCTTTTATAATGACAGCACTTTTATAACCGTTTTGGTCACATATGGTCGGGAAAAATAGTTCGCTATTATTACTATTTATTTGCTGTCAAATCGGTGTCACCATGAGCAAATTAATTGAATTTCCGCTTAAAACGAGCTTTCGTAAATATTTCAAATAAAAGTTGCGCTCATGCGGTCCCTATAAGCAAACAACGTCATGTCATAAATGATACGAAACCAGTAGGAAACACAGCAACGGCAATTATTAGCTTCTCTTCCATTTTCTCGGAACTAATGTTTTGGTAGGAACGAAAGTTTACATTGTGTATTTCTCTGGAATCAGCCAGCGTGAAGGACGTCTATATTCCGATTGGTTGCTGGCGTTTTGCCGCAGAACCGCGTCACTGCTCATTAGCATAAAGTTGAGCTTTTTTCAACTTTCTGATTGACGCTAAAGCGCCCAAAACGCGACGCCGATGGATTTGACACTCCTTGCAGCTGAGAGAAGCCAGCTTCCATTGAAAATGAATGACTTCCGGGCGCTTTGGAAGCTCAGAGTCGGCGGTGGTGTGAACGTACTGGTTACACTTAAATAAGAAAATAATCAGTATTGTGAGTGTAAATGGATTAAAAAGGTAGCATATTTGAGTCCTTTCAACAACAAATTTACATCTTGAAATCACATTTAAAATAACAAAACTCCAATAAAACCACCAATAAAACCCAATTTAAATCAAATGTATTAGTTGCAGGGAATTAGAAACGTCAACAAACAGGTACAGTAATTAAAGAGGCAAGTTATGGAATGTTTTAGGAATGCAGCTTTAAATAATATTTACAAATCCAACCAAAAGGAGGTGGAAAAGACAAGACATCTGGGATCCATTTGATGTCATCAACATGAACCCTCCCCTCCCTAAAGAAACAATGCGTCTTACCACTCTCCAGATATTCTTATCAAACAAAAACACACCACAGCTTACAAGAACATGTAAGCAACTGCCAGTGTCATCGGTTTGCCCGGAGCCAACCACACTCAAACAAGAAAGCCTTTGAACATCACTGGAGACGCAAATAGACAAGAAAAGGAAAGTGTGTCTCCACCTAATGTGTGAATCTCAAAAGAAACATCACAGCACATAAACAAAAGTCACTTTGTGGCAGATGGAAGCATCATGTCGTTGTGGTGAAATCGCTAGGGCTTAAGGATGGGTGGCTACAGAAATAGGCCACACTGAAATACTCAAGGTACTGAAGGTCAGGAAGAAATGAAGGAACAGTGAAGCCACCACGAGTTAGTAGAGAGGATCTGACGGCAGGCACTGGGGGAGACTGATTCAAATGCATAGGATGTTTTTGTTGTTGTTTTTTTGATGCTCATATCGTGCAAAAAAAGTTTGGCTGTTTTGAGGATTTAAGACAAAATTTTATTAGTAGTTTTTCCAATGGATGGAATTAGAAATATTAAGAGATGGGAAGAACAAAACAGAATTGTATGACAGAGTATGACAAATATTGTATTTGTATGATCCTCTGGCAACATTTATTTCCTTTTAAAGCATCTATGAAAGACAACTGTAGCGAACAGGATGTCCAAGGGGACGTGAGAGAACGGCGCAAGGCCGGTGGTGCAACTGCTAATGAGCAACACCTGTGAGCACACCAGTCTCGACTCGCATCTCTCACGGAGGAGCGGGAGCATAAAGGGGATGCCGAATGACGTGGATGATCAAGAGAGGAACAGGCCTGCTTTTACATTGTGTTTTGTATGTATTGTATTTTCGGTAGCCAGCAGTCATCCACAAGGGGCTGCTGGTGATTTTTATTTTGTGTATTATTTGTGTTTTATTTTTGGAAGCCAGCAGTCATCCGTGAGGGGCTGCTGACGGTTATTTTTAGTGTGTTTGTTTCATTTTAAATAACATTTCTTTGATTGTTCGCGGTTCCCGTCTCCTCCTGCTACAGCAACATTGCTAACTTCTGCTTTACAGATAAATCCTAAACCATAATATTGAGGCATTCGAACACATAAAGCTTGCTGCAGTATGCCAAAAAAGTAATGATTATGTAATGATTATGAATGTGTCTGAAAAAACAGAAAAGAGACTTACTGAACATTTGACTAATTTATAGGTAAACTAGTGTTTTCTGAGGCAGTGTCGGCTGCAAAAATGTAGCTGACGATGCCGACTTGCCAACTCTGCAGTACAGTGCGCATATAGAGAGAAATGCACTTTTCATATGGATTAGACATTTCAAGCTTTCTATAGAAATATAGAATATTCATGTGAGACAGATTTATGCTTGTATGAGTAAGTTTCAATTCACTGTGAATTGAAGAAATTAAACAGAGCTCAATTGCACTGACTATGAGAGAACTTTTTCATTTTAACACTAGAAGTGCCAGAATTCCAAAACTACTAGAACAGCCACAAACGGTCATTTTGACCGTTAGATTAAAACAGTGTTTATTTTGTTGGCGAATAATTTTCGTAATTATTTTCGTCAACAACATTTTTTCAAAGATGAGAACGAGACAATATTATAATGATAATAATAATAATAATAAATAGGCTAATAATAATAGGACTAGCAGAACTAGTGAACAGTCCATGCAGCAAAACAAACAGCGCAGGACAGGCAGCGGAGCTCACCAGGATCATCCGACATGAATGGAACATGTGGATCAGATTCTGCCGTGTCTGATGATAGCAGGCGTCTCTTTTTCCTTGATGTGGACTCTGACTCTGAATCACTCTCTGATGAGGAGGAAATGTTAACTTGCACCCAGGAAACGTCGCTGTCACTTTCCACCTCCGATTGTTCCCCTGCATCCGAATCATCACTCGTCAAGTTCTGAAGCATCTCCAGGGCATCCTGTAGTCCGGTTTTATTTGCTTATTTCTGATCAACAACTAATGTAGAAATTATTATATAGCAAACACCGCTGTGACCGGACGGACCTTTCTGTTGACAGTTGAGAGAGACCACTGATCAACCGCGGGATATTTAACAAAAAAATACAGCGAAATTCAGTGCGGTCAATATGACCGTCTATGGCCGAAATAGGTAAATATGTTCATTTTTTTTTGTTTTTGCCTTACGTTTACGTAACTTAATTTATATGAAAAGCATTTTAAATGAAAATACAGACAATTTTAGGAAAAGTCAGGTACCAGCAGGATTTTATTATTTTTTTCAACAAAGTTATTGTAGATATAAAATTCAAAACGGTCAAAATGACCGTTATGGCCGATTCTAGTGTTAATACCTGTTGTATTATTTCCAGTAAAAACATGCCATCTGGCTCTGACCAAAATGATCTGAATGCACCTGAAGTTGTAATTACACCTTCCTAACTTTCCAGAACAACTTGAACACACCATTAGCCCCGGTCCAATCAGTGTGCCAAATTTCAAAATTTTTTACCATATGGTTTCATTGGCTGTCTTAGACACTCAGCCATTAAAAGAATACAAATATGGTGGAACGAAAATACAGTTGGTGCTTGATCCCAAATAGAACATATCCAGTCAGACTTCTATAGTTAAACTTTCATGGATTAGAAAGGAAGTAATTTGGGCTTTAGGTCTTGTGTTGACTTGCTCTGTTCCAGTTTCTCTTCTCTCCTTTTCCCAGACACGCTTGGGGAAGCAAGTTTTTTTTTGCCTTGGGCTTGTTTGTTTTTTTTCAATCTTTTAAAATCTCTACTTCTAAAAATATTTGACCATGTATGTGACTAGTCTTGATTCTGCCCAGAGGGGAGGGTGACCTCTATACGGGGTTGGCAGAATGGCAGCACCTAGACTTGGCACATAATCAAGAGTGACAGATGGCCTGCCATTGGCTAGCCATTAGCTCCTAGCAGCTAACAAGCCTCCCCTAGCACCATATAGCACTACAGGCCTACTAATAGTCCAAAGCTTATGCTAGTCCCCCACAGCCCCAATCCTTTCCATGATTCCTCTGCTCTAGCTCAAGTGAGCCTCTAAATGCCTCTGATAAGTCCAGCTTAATGCATGCTAATGTTGTTATCTTTGCTACATCCAATTAGCGCTACCTTGGAATCTAGAGAAGCATGTTGCTCACATGCGCAAACACTGACACAGCTCCTTCGAAAAGGATGTTAGGGTGTGTTATGGGCTTTTGGAGATGTTAACTAGTCAAGAGAGGATATACAGCACGTGTGGAAACGTTTCAGAGCTTTACCTGTGACCAGACCAAGGACAGAGCTCCTCACTTTGCAGTTAAAAAAAATCACTCAATTTTCAAAGAATTATTATTATTATAGTTGTATGTATTTTTGACGTTTTTTTCGTTGTTGTTTTATAATGCTCTATGAAAAATTGTTCAAAAATGTTCAATCAAAATATTCGTCTTTTTTTCTTTTTCAACCAAGGATTTCTTTGGTTGACTACAGCCCTAAAGGTTTGTAATGTTTTTGAAAGATGGCTGTATGAAGTTGATAATTTACTGGTTTATTGCATTTTTTTATGTCTTATTAACAAAGTTAGGGAGGAACACATTCAAATGATCCATCCAATCAGCATAGAGTTCTCCTCTACAATTTTACTGCACCCTCTCCACCACCCAGACTCCTATACTTTTGGCTGGTCCCTATCCCAGCCAGCGATACGGGGAAAGTACTCTTTCCGAGTATCGTTTGGTTGAAAAAAAAAACAACAACCAAAAAAACAATACCCAACCCTAGTCTACAGTGTCACATGATCTTTCAGAATGTTGATTTGGTGCTTAAGGCGAGACACGGTAGGCAAAAACTTCGATTTTGTGAAAAACTTTGTGAAGCTCAACAATCTTTTGATGCACATCAGAACCATGTTCTTTGGTTTTATTCATTGTGATGGATGATTCAGGGAATTTGACCTTTGTGCTTCCTCATATTTAAACTCCTTGAAACAAGAAGTGATAGCTGGACAATTTCATGTTCCTAGTCACCCTGATGTGCTTAAAAAATTAAATATTAATGGGAATGTACTTCAGAGATATTTTTCTTATAAAGAAATTCTAGGGGTGCCAATAATTATGGCCAGAGTGTTTTGGAGAAAAACATTTATTTCATAGTGTGATTTACTCCCACTTTCAATTCTTTTGCTTCAATGAAAGGTTAGAATTTTGCCAATTTTTTGAATGGAAGATCAAAAGGATAAACAATGCAGAATTATTTTTTACAGCCAGTTTTCATCATATTTACCAAGGGTGCCATTAATTTTGACCATGACTGTATATTATTACTAAGAGACTGAGCACTTATTCTGTTTTTGAGCAATTACTTCCAATAGAAATCCCTACTTAAATCTTTAAATGCCTTTTTCTCAAAATGAGTTTTTTGACATTCTCCAGTACAAATATCTCAGCCTATATAGCACCTATGTACACCAAACTTTCCAGTTATACACTTAGCAGTATTTTTTTGCACCTGGCTTTATCATATGTTCAGATCTATCTACAGAAAATATATGCAAAATAATGTGTAATTTGCATAATTAAAAGTGCAAATTTCTAAAACTTATAATACTTATTTATATTTTTGTGTAAGTAATCAACTTAAGTTTTATGGTGATATCTATTACTTAAAAAAAAAACTATTCACGTAGTGTCTCACCTTAAAAAAAACAAAACATTTCTTGCTTAATATTTTTGTGGAAACTGTTTTAAAAGTTCAAAATAAGTGTGTCTGAAGAGCAACAAATAAAAATAAATAAAAAAAATAAATAAAAAAATCAAAGGGACATAAATATATTGACGAGCAGAATCTGGCCTGTGGACCAGGGCCCGTATTCATAAAGAATTTTAATGCAAAAAGTAGCTCCTAGTGACAAAATTCTAAGAAGATTCTTAGAAATGTGGGCGTTACTCTTAAAATTAAAGAAAAATTCCTAGTAAAGAAAAAAGTAATTCAGAAAGAATCTTAACTCTTACAAGAGGTCTTAAGGTCAAAATTGTTAGGAGTACGGATGAGGACTTTTAAGAGGCTAAAGAGTTTCTTTAGCAGAGGAGAAAATGGCAGAAAAGACGATGAAGAGGGAGAAGAAATGTGTTGCAATAGATGACAGTGAGTTAATAGACGATACATATATATATATATATATATATATATATATATATATATATATATAAACAAGATCGTGCAGGGATCATGTTTGCGACTGATCTTATTAGAGACACGCTAATATCTCCGACACATCGCAATGCCATAACGCCAGAAATGAAAGTAGCCTAATCACTGCATTAAGATATTTGGCAAATGGCCCGGCCCAATTTTTTTCTTTCATGATAGTGTTCCTCCACTAACTTGGGCTAACAGCAAACACTGTTCTTCTGTCCAGTTGGGCTTTCCATCTTTCTCGTTTTTTATTCCATGTTTGCTTTATTAAAACCAACATTCAAACCACCACTTAAATAGACAGCAATCAGTGTAATTAGAAAGAGTGGAATTTTTTTTTTATCATTCTAAGCCAATCAAATACCTTAGGATATTAATAGCATGGTAAAAAAAAAAAGATTTATATATACATAATGTATATAGTGTGTGTATATGTGAGTAAACTTTTTTTTTTTTTTTGCTCTTTTTTCCCTTCTTGGACAACCAACCAATCACAGTCTTCAAAAGAGTGTGTCATACATAGCAAACGGGGTCAACAGTTTTTATCTTTTCCTTACTCAGAGTTGCTCTCAGATCGTGTCTCCGAATCACTCTTAAGCTAGGACTCCTACGTAAAAGTTTTTAAGCTAAATTAAGAGTTTTCTGAGAGGATTCTTAGAATCTTCATGAACACGGGCCCCAGTAGTTGTCACCCTGAACTCGAGGCTTTTCTTACTGAAAATCATAGATCTTTATTTCTTACCACTGGGCCAATAATGATGAGGACCACTAGAGGGTTCTGACTGTGCCATTCTGTAAGAGAAAAATCAAATTTGATTAAACACGCATATGTCTACTAACAATAAAATTCCGATGATACAGTTTATGTTCTATGAAGAATGATGTTAAACTGATTTTAGCAGATAAAATACCTGCAAAAGCTTCTAAAAGATACAGAGGATCCTTTACTTCGTCTGAGTCCACATACCAGCAGAAAAACATGTAGATTTTCCACTTGACTGGTAAGCACACCTAAAACACAAGACAAAAAATGTCATATCAAGACTTGGAATCTTTATCATGATTTAGAATTTCTTGGTACTTTTCAAATGCCTTTTATGTATAGATTTGATAGTTTACCCCAAATGATTTACATGACTTTCAAACTTAAAGGGGTGATGAACTGAGAAATCAAATTTGAGCTTTTGACATCTAAGAGGTCATCATATTATAAGAATATCCTGTAAGTTTCAGAACTGAAAACGACCTTGTTAGTCCAATAAAAGCTTTATTGACACCAGCCTTAACAAACGTCTTGTTTTTGAAAGCGTGGAAGTATGACGTCAAAGACGAAGAAACCCCACCCGCTCATCAACGCCTACTTCAACACGGCCGGTTTAGCTCCGCCCACCGATTCAACGCATTCACGCATAGGTAAACAAAAGCATACCTCGTGATGACAAACCGGAGCGAGCTACCAGCAATAAACATGGATTTGAACCATGTTTGACAAACAGTTGACAAAATGTTGTGCCGTGCCTGGCTGTGGAAGAAGTCAGTTGCTGCATAAGCTTCCTCTGTATTCCAATATTAGGAATGCCTGGTTAAAATTTGTTTTTAATGACGTTCCAGCAGATGAGTGTAAAACATTATCCGTATGTTCGCTTCATTTCACAGAGGATTGTTTTGTGAACAAGACACAGTTCGAGGCTGGATTTGCAGACCGATTAAGAGAAAAGAACGGTGATGTGCCGTCTATATTGGATCTGACAGGAATTGTGCAACACAGACTCTGGGGTCGAACATGTATGGGCGAATCCGGCTGCCATTTGACAACATTTGACCTTTTCCCCACGTGTACTTGACGGGTGAGTTAAACTCATTATAATATAAGAGGGAGAAATTAAGACGACACAGATATGCATTTTGTGTATGACCTAGAAGGTATTAAGTTGACAATCTGTACGGAACATCGTTGTTGTACGGAACATGATTAGTCTACGTTACCTTCTATATTGGATCCAACAGGAGTGGTGCAACACACTTATGTGAGTAATATTTTTATTTTAGAAATAATAATCTACTCGGCTAGCATTGCATTGCTACAGATCGTTTGATATCTAATAATTATGTGTATGTGTCTACAAGTATCCGTTGTATTCGAGGTGCTGTTGGTTCATTGTCCTGCGATTCGGGATCGGACTCTGGGTCTAACATGTATGGGCGAATCATTCCGGTTGGCATTTTTCAACAGTGGTTTTCAAAACAAATTCCCCCACGTGTACGACCAAAACCAACGACAGAGTTGAAGCTCATTATAATATGCAAAACTGTTATCCACTCACAGCAGTGAGCGTTTACTTTTTAGTCTTCAATGTGATACGCCAATAAAATCTGAGCATTTTCTCTAGTAGGCTGAAAACTAGGGAAGAAAATAGCCCATAACTTATTCATTTTTATGTTTTTGAATGTAAAAACCAAGCGAACGTCATAAGTTGACCTCAGACAACAAAACAAAAACATTTAAAAAGCCAGTTCATGACCCCTTTAAATGAGTCTGCTGACAACAGGAAAACTGGAAGAGTGTCCGTTTGGGTCTCTGTACAGACTTCAGAAGAATCCCAGGATGGTTTATTTGAATGCCATTCTTGATCAAGTCGGTGCACTGTGTAATTTAGAGTTTGCAAAAAAAAAAAAACTTTTGTTGAAAGATGAATCAGCCAACTGTATTGGATCTGACAGCAGCTACATCACAAACCACAAGTAAATGATTTCATTAGACTTTATCTGTAAATGATAGTTTTATTTTGGTAATGTTTTCAAAACACTTACTTATGTGCAACAGCAAATGGGCATTGATACCGTTTCCCAATCATTGGCGAATCATAACTGTGGACGTTTACTGACAAATTTTAAAGGAGCTGCCCAGTGAATCATTTTAGACAGAGGGCAAATCAAGATTAAGAAATATTTTTATATATATTTTTTATTTTATATTTTGCTTGTTTTTTGTGCAAAAACAAAGAAACACCTAACTACATGTTGAGAGAAAATACTGACCCTGAATCAGATGTTTAAGTGTTTCTGAACACTGAAATGTAATGTGACATAAATCAATGCATACATGCTGTACCTCCATGTGTAATGAGGCTAATCCATCAAACAAGGTCATAGAGATGCAATGAGCGCAAAACTGATTGCATGCTCAAAGTAGCGTGCATGACGATTACTTTATCAATATGGCATACATAAATAGTAAGTATGTCATGTATATATGGCATGGATCACAAGCATACTAACAGACTAACAACCATCTTTATGTATATTCTTTGGTTTAAAGCCAAATATCTGGATCCCTGAACGACCCCTGGAATTTGATAATCACTGAGGAGGATTAGGAAAAACTATGGCTATCACTTTGACGCATTAACTTATTTCAGTTTAGGGTTGCAAAGGGGCGGAACATTTCCGGTAAATTTCCGGAAAGTTTCCGGTAAATTTCCATGGGAATTTTGGAAATATTCCATATTAGAACATCGGATGGTGCACGTGGCATTTTTCTGTAAAATAAGCTTGTAAAAATACTAATGCAATGCAAGAGCTTGTAAGAAATAAGAATACTAATGCAATGGCATGAACAGATACATAAATAGTAAGACTAGCTAAACAACTGGAATGATCTTGAAAACATATTGCAGGAGGCAGAGATAAACAGACACATGAGGTAGCTAGCATCTGCCTTATGTGGTAAATAAAGTTACGCTAGGTTATTTAGCATCTAACTTATCAGCATTGCTACTAGATGAATTAGGGCTGCACAATATTGGTAAAAAATGGCATTGTGATATTTTCTTTTTCCACGATATATATTGCAATATAAAAACAATTTCTCCAGATGACTTGAATAGCTCTATTTGGAAAGAAGTGAATCATCCTAGAATGATTGGGGTGGTTTTGTCATGAAGTAAATCCACATAGAAACTAATATTAATAGAATGTTAACTAATGTAGTTAACAAGACTTTAATAACTGGAACCTTATTGTGAAGTGTTTCCGTTTTATTTCTCTTGAGTTCAGTGTTGGATAGATCAGATGTTTTAACCATTCATTAAAGTGAATTGGTTAAAAGGAGTCATTAGTTTGCGAATCGGATGTGTCATTAACGGATAGATTTTTTTTTATTGAAAGTGTGGTTTGTCATCTGAATGTGTGGAGCACTTTTCAGAGATGATAAGGCGACATTATTTTAGCACACTTCACAACCAGTGGTAGTTCAGAAGAAAGAAAAAAAAACTTTGGTCTACCGACCTTTTACCGTCATGTATTCTCAAAGATATTCAGTCAACTCAATTCATTGATATGTGCGAGCCGCGAGGGAGGGAGAGAGAGCAAGACAGTTTGAAGACCGCGAGAGTGTGTGCTCTATCGGATTGTGATTGAGGAATGGCATGGATATTCAAGGGTATTTGAATGGCATCTGTTTGTTTTAGTCAAGATTATGCTAAAATATACTTTCCTCAACTATATTTCAGTTGTCTATTGAGCCAACCCTCAACTTTGAAAATTCCCATTTTATTCCCATTTATTCCCATAAATTCCTGTTAATTCCCTTAAGTTCCCATTAATTCCAAAAGTTTCCATCTTTGAAAATTCCCAGAATTTTGCAACCCTATTTCAGTTATATATATATATATATATATATATACTGTATATATATATATATATATATATATACATAATATATATATACATATATATATTATATATATATATATATATATATATATATATATATATATATATATATATACATACATATATTTATATATATACATATATACATATATATACATATAGATCTCCCCTGCTTGGAATGTAAATGCCTTAACCATTGAAGCAAATTATCAACACCAAAGTACCATTCACACAAAAAAACGCATTTGAATTCAAAGGCATATGGATTGCAACAGATGCTTTTTTTAACAGTCTGAAAAAACAAAACCCACATAGGCACATATATGTAAGGGTGACCAACAGTCCTGCTTTCCCAGGACATGTCCTGTTTTCACATCCTCCTGTCCTGGCTGTTTTTTATAAAGTGATGAAAATGTCCTGATTTTCAAAAAATAAATAAATAAATAAAACTGCTGGGAAAGATCAGCTCTACAGCAAAATATAGATGGGCAAACAAGGAGGATGAGGAAGAAAAACAGGATAAAGAAGAAAACTAAATACATTTTGTAAGTTAGAGAGCTATTTTTGTTCAATTTGGAAGTATTTCTTTGAGTTATTTATATGTTTATTTTTTCTAATACAGAAGAGACATTATTTCTATCATTATTCATTCATTATTTTGGTAACACTTTACAATAAGGTTCATTAGTTACTACATTAGTTAACATTAACAAAGAATGAACAATACTTCTTCAGCATTTGTTAATCTTTGGTAATGTTAATTTCAACATTTACTAATACTTTATTAAAATCTTGTTAACATTAGTTAATGCACTGTGAACTAACATGAACAAACAATGAACAGCTGGATTTGTATTAACTAACGTTAACAAAGATTAACAAATACAGTAACAAAAGGTTAGTTCATGTTAGTTATTGCATGAACTAATGTTTAATAAATGAACCTTATTGTAAAGTGTTACCATTTTTTGAAACCTGTTAAAATAAAACATGTTGAGTAACCTCTGAGAAGCCAGTCTGAATTTGCGTCTTGTAATAGAACAATTTTCTATCCAAACAGAGAGGCAAACCCTACTTAAAATCTATTGAAAATAATAAGGCATCTTTGAGTAAACTTGTATCATTTGAGTATCTGTTTGTCCTGGTTTTTGATAATCAAATATGGTCACCCTGATATATGTTCATGATGATGCTCCATGTCCATGTGACATGGTCCTCTCTGTTTTGTCAGTGGTTGGTACAGTATATGTGGAAATGTTCAGTCCAAATCTGTGCTTTGCTCCAGATCATCCCTCGTTTAAATCCCACCTATTCCAGATTATCCACAAACATATGAGCGTTAGTATACGCATGAGTGCATGTGTGACGTCTGCACAGATTCAGATTTATTATCTTAAACCGTCTTTACTGGACAAATACAAACAATGCAGAAATACGTTAATTTAGCTAAATCAAATAGCAATTTCTGTCACAAAACAAAAATTCAATAATAACAATAAGTTCCCCCGAATACTTCCCGATCTGTCCTTAGCAAACAGATAGGCCTTCCCCAAGATCAAGTCAAATGGTGGCATTACAATTCAATGCATTGATGACACAAGTAATGTGAAAGGGCCTTTAGAGATAAAATAGTATTACACATACTATTTTACATACACAGTATAAATGGATTTCTATACAGGAAAATACTATGTACTGTTGCTTTGAAATTTGAAGCAGCCACCACCTCAAAATGGGATCAACAAATTTGAGGCTCCTTTGCATTAAGCATTACAATTTAAAAACCTATGAATCTTTCAGAAACAATGTTAGTGCTTTATTTAGCCTGTTTTGGGCAGGTAAAGCCAGAGTGCCATGCTATACGAGGACAAGAGTGATAAATCAAATGAACTGTGCTACTCTTTGGCAACAAACAACCCATACACAAGCTGCTTAAAGCTGAGCATTGTTGCTTTTAGCAGAAATTGCTCCCTATTCATGATCTATAATAAGTTTCAGGATTGATGTTCGTTTCGGCAAGGCTAAGGCTGGTCAGAGGCCGATCAGAGGCCAGCATGAGGACAGCTTCCACCCTTAGACAGTAGAGGAAAGGTCACAAAGGTGCGTAATGTGAGGTTAAGCTCTGGGATTAGATGACTGATGTAAGGCTACATGCTTAAAATGGTTTAACACGCATACAAGGGCTTTGAGTGAATATTTACCTGGAAAGTGAAAGACATTGATGGTTTCACCTAATTTACCCCATAGCTGAAAAAGCTGCTGGACCTAGACTCACTTTAACTCTACTGTTATAAAGCCATTTCTAAAAAAGGGTAGTCAAAATCTAAAATTTATCTAATTTCTCTCTTTTTTTGAAAAGTTCAGCTTTCAGACATTTAACCCTTTTCATGTTAATATGCATACAATTACAAATACTTTTGTAAATTTAGTCAATATTTGTCAAGCACCAAATAAAATATTTGATATTTCATTATATTATAGTAGATGTTTATTTAGGGCCATATTATTTCTAGTTTCAAAATTTTATTTAATTTGAAAACAGGAGGCCAAACTGCAATTCGAATTTAAATGGAAGGAAGTAGATTTTTTAAATAAATGAAATTTATTTATTTTTTAATCAATAATTTGAATAATTTTTCACTAGCCGCATTTTCATCACAGATTCGAGCAAAACTTTTGCAATATTTTCTAAATGTCGATAAAAAAACTTGCGAAATTATGATGTTATGATGTACTTAAACATACTGGGCTCTCATTCATGAAACACGAGACAGAGACGAATTTGTGTAAATCGTGTGTAAAGTGGTTCTGCCCATAAATTTTCGGATTCATTAAAATGTTCGTATTTTCCAAATGTTAGTTGGTACGCAAGAAATCTAAACCTGCTCCCAGCCACACGTAAATAGTGCGCTTCAAATCCAAACGTTTTGCTCATTAATGAGGCTGCATTTGAATTCACCTTAATCGAGTACATATTTAAACAGCATTTTGAAAAACTGTTTTATTTAGTAATTACTTATGGTTTTTCTTTTTACTTTCTATTATGAGAGCCAGTAATTTATGGAAGCTTGTTTCCACAACTAAAAAATAAAATAAAAAAAATGTGACTTTAAATCACACAATTGCATGTTATAAAGTCAGAATTGTGAGATAAAAAGTCGCAATTGCCTTTTTTATTTTTCATTCTATGTGGCGGAAACAAGCTTCTATAGCAGATCTGAGTTATCGATGGCAGTTCCTTCTCTCCAGTTTGAATACGATTTTTCCGAAGTGAACTAATTCGTTTTTTGCTGTTGAACCATTTTTCTTCTCACTTCTGGGACTGTTCGATTAACAGGTGAAACTCCATTAACTGCATCTGTAATATGCTGCCAGGCTTCCTTTTTTTAGGACCTGATACGCCACTATGTACGCTTGAAAATAAATGTGGCGTTTTTGAATGAACTTCTGACAATAAAACTTCAATTTCTGCATCCGAGAAATCTTTCTTTTCAGTTCGCATTCATGTTATTATATGCCTATATATAGATGTCAGTTCGAATATAGGCCTAATGGGCGGGATTTATGGTAATTGAGAATGAACGTGCACGCGCATCCCATTTACGACTGGTTGGAATTCACTAACACACACACACATTTCACTATCACATCTGACGTTTATGAAGTATTTGTGAATCAGGAGAAGAGTTTTCGGAAGGTCTCTTTACGCGTAAATCAGCCTCATATTTACTTGTATATTTACGAATGTTTCATGAATGAGACCCACTGTCGTAATTTTTCTCTCGTAATAAGTCATTACAACAATTATGGCAAGGAATGTTGGTAGGTTTATGTATATCCCAGCCACCGCAATAGCCATTATTTTTAATCATATTAAATCATAAAATCATATTTTCATATTTTAATCATAACTGTTACACATCATCCAAAAAAAATTCTTTTATTTGTGCACACTCATAATATAATAGTGTTTCTCGTAAAATAAAGAAAATAAACATGTATGTCGAGTTCAGCCTTCTCTCTAAATTTGAAGTTGATTCTGAAACACGACAGAAAAAGGCATGTAACTCAGCGAATGTTTGTCACACAGACTTGAAACGCATGTTTTTGCAACGTTTGCAATCCTCTATTTTTTAATGATGTAAATTATATCAAAAACAAATACACTCCGTTTAAGTAATCCGTATGACAGCAACGGCATGTACAGTTGTAATGCACTATGTAATGCACTATATATAATGCACTATGTCACAAAGCTTGAATCATTACAAATTGGTTTCTTTAACATGACAATGTTCACTGTACTTAAAATGTCACCAGATCACCCACACCCACAGCTCACTCACAGTCACCAGATCTCAACCCAATAGAGCATCTTTGGATGTGGTAGAACGGGAGCTTTGTGCCCTGGATGTGCATCCCACAAATCTCCATCAACTGCAAGATGCTGTCCTATCAATATGAATGCTAAAGAATGCTTTCAGCACCTTGTTGAATCAATGCCACATAGAATTAAGGCAGTTCTGAAGGTGAAGTTTACTGTCAAAAACAGTATTTGTTTTTTCCTTTATGTGAGTGTATAAAGAACATTTGTATATTTTAACCAAAAAAAAAATAATTCTAAAATGTATTCCCAAAATCATGCCTTCTATAGTTTATCTTAATATCAGCCTGCTTACAGTTGTTTCGGTTTTTTATTTATTTATTTTTACAGGGACCAGATGCCCCACTGATATGCGTCCTGCTGACTTAAACATTCACATGAGACATCAACATGGTAAAATGAAAAATCAAACACCTTGGAGATGACCGGTATGTACTATGTTTCAGGAATGGCAAAAAGGTATGTGATTGTTGAAGTCTCTGGCTTTAAATTAAGTGTGTTCAATAATGTGTTTTTTTGCCTTTTTTTTCTTTGGATTCTGTTGTTGTAAATAAATCCAAACAATCAAAAAGCCCTTCTTTTTTTAAATTCACTCCTCATTCTTCCTCATAAAGATATGGCCTGATAGCACCTAATAGGGCCATTATAAGGGTCTTTGTCTTTCTCAGGTGTGAAACACTCAGATATTAATGGTTGGTTCACGTCTCTTCGCATACAGCTTTCTTACACAAAACGTCTTACAAATTTTAAATCAATATATTGTTTTACTGAATGATTATGCAGGATGATTTTCACATAGTCTTGGAGCAAATATTCTAGGCTATGCAATACAATTTTCAAAAGTCTTGTCAAGAAATCAGTATGGGTTTCATGAACTTATTTCAGTGACAATATTTTTTTTTCACAAACCACCAGTGTTCGGGAAGCTACTCTGAAATTGTAGTTTGACAAGCTACAAGCTACTGGTAAGTTAAAGTAGTTTAACTACAGTCAAGCTACCCGTTTAGAAAAAGTAGTTAGCTACACTACAAGTTACAATCAAAAAGTAGCTAGCTACATTGAAACTACTTTTGCTTTTTGAACAACGTATATTATAAATAACTGAATAAGTGTCTGAGGAATGTTTTAAGTTAAATATTTAGTGTTTAAAACAAGGCAATGCAATTACGATTTCAAAGAGTATTGTTTTATTACACACAACACTAAAATATCAATGACTGTTTGTCAAAATTGCAACAAATAGCCTAAAACATTGCAAGAACAAAATATACATCCAACGTAAATTGCATGTAGAACATTTTCTCAAAAATACTGATTGAACTTGGACAAATAAGGTAATTAACGTTACTTGTTTCTCCATCCTCCAAATCTCGTCACGTCTTGCTATATAATCATAATATGGGTGTGTCAACCCACTTCTGTACGTCAGTGAACCGTTAGCCGCAAGATGCGTGATTAAACAACAGGTGGTGGTAATGCAAAAAATGAGTTTGTAATCTAACAAGAAGAAGAATATCCTTGAATCGCGCTGATTCAGCGCAGGCTCGAACAATGTAGCACAATGTAGCTTTTGCTCAGCGCTACACCGCTACTTGCTGCAAAAAGTAGTTAGCTACTGGAAAAGCTACACTGTTTAAAAAGCAACTGAGCTACTGCCAAGCTACTGAAAAATGTAGTTAAGCTTAGCTAAATACTTGTAGTTAAATACTCCCCAACACTGCAAACCACACATTAACGTCATTATCTTAAAACTACCAACACTTACATTCATTCTGCTGACATAGAGTTTGTCACAAATGTCACAAGTAACAGAAATAAGCTCCAATGTCAGAGCATGTCAGAACACCTCCAGGGCCCGAAAAACACCTCAAACCCCAAAGGTTGATTTAATTCTTGAAGGTTTGTGCAATATTCTGAGTTTGAAATACTGTATTTGTTTTTGTGCAAGTGAGATGAGTAAATGTATTGTCTCATCATTTAGACTAAAACTACAATAACCACTATGTTACTGTTTACACAGCGCACACAACACCTCTGTATGCACGGTCAACATTTCTCAACACGGGGACAGGAGAGGTTTTCAGTAAATTAATGGGAAAACAAAGGAGCTTGCAGTTACTTATTTGAAAGAGTAACACTAGGCGCCGCGTTTCCATTACAGTTTTGCGCAAAAACTTTTGCAATATTTTCCAAATGTCAATAAAAAACTATTGCGAAATGAGGGTGTTTCCATTAACCGATGTTATGCGACTAAAACGTCTTTTTTTCCTCTTGCGATAAGTCATTCCAAAAATCATGGCAACGGACTTTGGGTTTATAACATATTTCACAGCCATGCACAGCACTTGACATTAGCCTATTATTATTAATGGAAGGAGAGCACGAAGTTCCCGGGTGTTTCTCCCCTTATTTCTGCTTCGATGTCTTGATGGCATTTCTTTGAGGTTTAGTAGAGGCTATTCTTTTTTTCTTTTTTTATGAATTTAATAAAGAACCCTATCTCATATTATGTCCATACAGTCGTTGCAAAACGAAAAATGAACTGTTGTTGTATTTTAAAACGCAAAGTTGAACACCAACATTTTAGTTTGATCTCAACGACTTTTCAGATATTTGTTTAGGCTATGACTTTTTGTCCCTTTAAAACATTTAAAATATTCACAAATTAATATGGGAAAAATTTCGATTTTACTAATTTTCTAAATCCAAATTAGAACCTGGATATTTATGATATTTTTTCCACAGTGCTGTATATGTGAGTTATTATAAATGCGTCTGAAAAAATAACGAGCTAAAAACATAATCTCCGGATACACTGTAAAAAAAAGTAAATTTACAGGTAATGGTCTGTATTTTTTTACAGAATTTTGCCGTTTTGTCATTATACAGTGAATGCCTGTTATTTTACAGATATTTGCTGTAATTTAAAGGTCCACTATTGAATTTACAGGTAATTGCTTGTATTTTGGTTTTACATCTATTTTACGTTTTTTTAAAGGAAATTGTCTGTATTTTTACAGGGTTGTGTGTAATTTTACATAACATATTCCGTAATATTTTACAGATTTTTTCTGTTAAATTAGAAAACACAGAAAAGAAGGTATAACTGCAGAAATCAGCAGTCATTTAACATGTTTTCCTTGAAGATCATTAAGTATGTGGGTGTTAAAGTGAGTTTTAAGGTTAAATAATAGTATTTCCGTACTAAATACCATTAAATTTACAGTTTTTGAAAGTGAAAAAGAACAACTCATTGTATAATTTACAGTGAAAAACCGTAAATTGACATTCCCACAATTCCCTGCATGACACTTCACATTTGATGTGTTTTTGTTGAAATAACTATGTTTCTTCATAGTTTTCTTAGGTTTTTTCGAATCAGTTATGTATATTAGGGTTTTATGTTACATTTAATGTTGTTAAACTAATGTTTAATGCATTTTAAAAATTTCATGTGTTACCATGATGGTGTTTAATGTTTCTGCGAATGAGACTGGGTGCGTTTCCAGAAGCATCGTTAGCCAGCTATGGTCGCAAGTTCCGTCGTTGGGAACTTGCGACCATAGTTGGCTAACGATGCTTTTGGGAAACGCTCCCCTGTGCAGTTTCTATATATTAGTATTAACTCTCTTGTGGAAAAGCTGCTTGTAATGAACTTTGAATGATCATGTGACTCTCATCATCACTGTGGTTGTCAGTGTTACAATGGTACAAAACAGATATTAATACTTCAATAGGTCAGTAAATTAACATTATTATATCAGATAATGAAAGATATTTTTGTGTAGAATAACAGTAATAAACCATAATTATAGAATAAGAAATTACCATTTTTTTATTGTTTTTTACCGTTTTTTACTGACAGTATTTTCCGTTTTTTAACAGACAATTGGGCCCCTGCTGCCAGAAAATTACAGTTTTTACAGGATTTTTTTTACAGTGTACACCTTTAGAGAGAACTGCACCTTTCATATGATTACATAATCAGAAGGTATTAGTTTACGATTTGAATTTGTTCTTTTTAAAGTGGACATTTAAAGCTTTAGTCTAGTAAAGGCTATTGTTTCAGTTCTCGTGCTCCAGTTCACGAAGATCATGAAAGCGCGCATGATTGTTTTATTATTTTACAAAAGCACAACGTTTTCTTGTTATTGTGACATTATGCAAATAAAAGTAGTTGCGAATAATGTATTATTATTTTCTGTATAACCAGAAATGATAGAGTATTTTAAGTTGATTCCACTGTTGATGGGAAAATGAAAGTGTTCACGGCGTCTGCGCCTGTCTGCCATCCAGTGCGTGCTCCAAACTCCGCACACACTCTTGGATATTGGTCAAAATCGAGTGTTTATTTGTGATAATCTTAGCCCTATTATTATTATTGTCCAACCTGTACTATGAATGAGATGTGACGAATTGCTTTGTTCCTTTTTTGGATAATAGCGTCTTCTACATATGTAGCCTAATAGGCCTAAATGTTATAATAGGCTAATGATGATAATTATTATTATTATTTGCAGACACGGACCTAAACACACTCCGTCTTCTGAAGTCAGGTGACTGTAAATGCGCAAAACCGTTTCCATTGTAATTTTGTGAAAAATTTTCCGAATTGCCTGAAAAACTTCCTCATGAGACGTAAAAACTTTTTTGCGATAAACGGGAGCTTTTGAGAAATTGACATGTTTCCATTGAGCGTATTTAATTTCGCAATTTCAATTGGCAAATTGAAGGGTAATGGAAACGCAGCTACAAGACATTTTTGTTGTAGATGTAAAAGTAATGCATTACTTCACTAGTCACTTGGAAAAAGTAATCTGATTATGTTACTTCTTTCTCAACACAGCTTATAATTGATTACATAGTATAAAAGTTGGAACAGTTATTTGATCTTGAATAGGGGGCAATGAGCTTAAAAAAACATGTGGAAAGTGGTTGTCTGCAATGCAGCACTTTGTAGCACTGTGGATCTGTTCCATTAAACATCTCTTATTCATTGCACAAGAAGACAGCGAGAAAACAATACATCGCAATGCTTGAATATATTTTAGCTTTTAGCTGTGGGTTTAATATCACTCTTGGAACAGATACTCAAGACAACGACAGACTAGCATTAAGGTTTTCCAACATGGAAGTGCACTTGATATCACATCCTGTTGAAGGGTATATCATGAACAGAGGACCTACAGTATACTAAAGATTACAGTTAATATGTGCCATGGTCAAAGCATTTTCATATATCCAAATCCAAAACTAAATTAACGAATAGAAAAAAAAGAAAGGGGGTTGTTTGAAACTAACACACATGCACAAAAACAAGCCAAATAAATTACAGGAGAATTCTGAATAGATTGTATAAGAAATGGACAGAGCGATCTCATTGGAACTCCATTGAGAATCGACTGAAGCCCGTTTTTGGCGATTTTTTTAGCACTTCTGTCTCTTGATGCGCAGACTCAAACTAGAGCTTGCCGACGTAGATTGATCGCGATAGCACGCCGTCTGTCTTTGAGTGGATGTGGCATGAGAAATCTGAATCATTCCCTTCTGAAACTTGCAGAGGCAGAGAGTGTGAATAGGAGCTGTCCATGAGCTAGGAAGAAGGAGACAATTTTGCTAGGTATTCTGATTAATTATTTTGTCATTTTGCCTCCCACGTTTCCCCGATTGCCGCGAGCTTCTTCTCCTGTCCATACGGTAATCTCTCACTGTGCGACAGAGAGTCGCGTGGGTATGACGCAATCGTTAGCCTACTTTCACTAAAACTGCTTCTACGGGCTCACGGATAAGAGCTACAAGGTAATGGAGCACTTTATACATTGTCGTGTTTCTTTAGAAATAAATAAAGGATAAATGGGGTCTTCAAACGCCTCAGATGTAAAGTTATTCGCTGTCAAAGTGACGCCAAAATGAATGGG
This sequence comes from Hybognathus amarus, assembly GCA_030378365.1. Lineage (NCBI taxonomy): Eukaryota > Metazoa > Chordata > Actinopteri > Cypriniformes > Leuciscidae > Hybognathus > Hybognathus amarus. The sequence goes on from JAQIUQ010004835.1 coordinate 40,222, forward strand.
AGTCAATGGGAATGCTAACGCAAGTGAAGTTCTGCTACAAGATGGCAGCTCCCGCGAGGCTTCAACTTCTGGTCGATGGATTACCCCTTGGAAATTCTGCCATGTACAGTATATTATAAATGCAACAGCATAAATGAAGTTTCTCTGAAATAAATCTGCAGTTATTCTCCGGTTGGTTAGTGCTTGATTACAACAAATAATCTTGGGTCATCTGAGAGCTCGGAATGTCAGACTTCAAACATCATGTAAGCGTCTGCACGGCACCAGCTCACTTCGTACTGTAATTCTGATCGGACATATGAGGATCAGATGAGTGAGAAGAAATATACTTTTTTGTACGGGGGACTACTCCGATTAATGTTTTCTTCTTTGAAGTGGGTTAATGTATCTGCAAGAGGCACCGGCATGCATACACTTTTAGATCTATAATAAAGCATGTCAGTCTAAAACAGGGTACTGTCACTGCAACAGTATTTGAGTGTGAATGGATGATCAAACAGATACAGCTGAGGAAAGAATAGTGATGTCTGATTTCAAAGGCTCTGCTGCACTGAGGAGCAGTCTAAATGTTTACCTAGAGAAAGTAAGGGCATGTCTAATAATCATGCTAAAAGTAGTTCAGCAGAGAGTTTAGCCTTCACTGCCAGGAGACTGCAAATACTTCACTCCACCATGTGGCTGCAGGGAAAATAGACTTCACTACATTCTAGAAACTCTGAACACACAAGAAAATGAAATATTTATGGGACTTGCAATGGTGTATATAACAAATTCAAATTAACTAGTAATGATACACTGGTTAAGACCTAAATATAAAGCTGTCAGATTTATTACTTTCCTCTGACTTGCTTCCATTTAATCATTTAGCAGATGCTTTATCCAAAGTGACTTACAAATGAGGAGAGCAATAGAAGCAATCAAAACTAACAATAGGACAATATGCAAATGCTGTGACCCTTCCCAGTTCAGTCTGAACACTGTGATTTAAAAAAAAAATAGTTATAGAATAGCAGAGAAAAAGAAAGTGTTCATATTAATGGTCAAGTGTAACAGAAAGATATGTCTTTTTAGATTTAGATTTGCAAATTAAGATATGCTCTGCAAGTTAGTCTGTCAAATAGCTCATTCAAGACCATTTCTCAATCCGTCGAAATTGCCGGCACCAATCAAAAACATTGGGGCGGACTTTACATGATGGCGACGGTGGAAGCATATTTTGTACATTAACAAAGATGGATGCCGGCCGCCGTGGAACTAGGGTTGTGACGGTTAAAGTTGAACACCCACATTAGAACTTTATAAAAAAGTTCTATTAAAAACTCTACGCAAAAATTACGCGTTTAGTGCGCAAGACCGGCAAGACCACTTTTCGATTGGCGTGTGCACGGCTTTTTTTGAACAGAACATAAAAATCCGCAGCAGAGGATGACAAACGACAAGCCGAATCTGTCCGAACATGTAACTTTACGTCTCATCACACCGGCACCCAGTTTGCTCGTTCATTCAAGTTGTTCTATAACTTGTTCAAATGTCACTCTGCACACGTTATCTCTTTCATCGCTCTGCTTGGTTTTAGGTCTATCCAATTGCGCCCAGAGGTGTTTGAGCTACATCCGTTGTTGACGCCCTTTGGAAATGATTTGTATATTGAAGGGGGGTTGATTGTGATTTCACTTTTTTGATTTTAAATGGTGTGTAATGTTGCTGTTGGTGCATGGACAGTATTTGCAAAGTTGCAGCGCTGAAAGTTCAATGTAAGCAGAGATATCGTCTTTTAAAAATCAGGAAGTATACTGCCAACAAAAACGACTCCAATTGGGACTACAACGGGTTTTAGACGTCATTAACTCACACATTTGCATCAACCCCTTCCTCCGGAAAATGCAAAAAAGGGCATGTGCATATTTCTGTGGCTCGTCAGAGTGTGTTATGTTCACCAGCTGTCAGGTCTTCTGTGTTCAAGCCTCCCAGGGACGCTGTACTTCGTCAACAATGGATACAATTTATGTTTGATTATGTTCCTGAAAATGACGATCGTAATTTAGCTCTCTGTGCTGCGCATTTACGAAGACAGCTTCCAGAATCTCCACGAATTTAACACCCGATTCAACAAATAACTGTTACTAAAACATGAAGCAGATCCAACTTTAAAACCAGAGGCAGCAGTTGTTGGGCCACAACCTGTAAGTACGCTAAGACTTTAAATGTATAATTCCAGATGTAGCCTTCGACTTTTATTTTTTTCAAATGCCAGCGCTGGCTTTATAGCCACTAGGCTACTAGTTATGCTATTTTGTGTCTATGACAAACGCGTACAAACATTATGGACCTGAATTTCGAATACTAATGTTGTAAATGTATTTTTAATGTATATATGCTTTATGATGTTATTTTCGATTTGATCAAGAACATAAACTAATACCAACGCTGTTTAGTAGCCAGTCAGTTGCTATTGTTGCCAGTCAAATGCTATTGTGTAAAACCAAGGCATTCTCACCCTCAAGGCGTCACCTAACTGACGCCTTGGGAAGCATTTGACCAAGCTTCAATATCTGACGCTTTGGGCGCCCTCTAGCGTCAGTCCATGACGCCCTAGGATCGCGTGTAACCCTACCCTACCCCAGACCTAAACCTAACCGCGTCATCCAACTGACGCTAAAGGAAAGCGTCAGTTAGATGACGCTGTAGGATCGCATCATGAACTGACGCCAAAGGGCGCCCCAAAGCGTCAGATATTGAAGCTTGGTCAAAGGTGACGAGTTGGGGTGAGAATGTGTTGGTAAAACATACATGTATAAAGTTAAAAAATGTAGCAAATTATCATTCAGAAACGTTTAGTAAGAGCCGTGTGTGGTGACGTTCTGCTTGACTCTCTTCATCACGGCTTTCTCTGTCTGATTCTGCCTGAAACTGATACTGCAGTTCGACACATATTTACATCTGGACCAAGCCGCGCAGGCACGTTTCAGCCCGTAAAGTTAATGGGCGTTAACCTTCCAGACAACGTGAGCGACAGTTTAGCCAATCACCACACACCAGCCCAAACTAACCAATCTGAGCCCACTGCCTGTTTCTGAGGGAGTGGTTTCATAGACTCAGGAAGTCAACCAGTCATTTAGAGGACAGAGGAGAGCGCGGCTGACAATAAAGGTGAAGTTTATAAAAAAAAGACTTAAAAAAAGAAAAACCACGAATACATATTGCACCCCATAAACACAATCATGCGAAGAAAAAAGCAGTCAACCCCCCCTTTAACTACATGCACCACAGAAACTTGTCAGATGTGCTAAAACATTTCCAGGCACCTTGCATGCTGTGAATTTTCAAACTCTTTCCCACAGTAACTTTAACTTTGAAGTAAGTCCACGAATGCCTTTGATTCGTGCACTCTAATCTAGTGTTAGAGGATTTGTGCACAAGAGTGGTTTATGCGCGGATTACAGCCATCCTTAAACAAGAAAGCAAGGGGGAATAAGTCCTCCACCTCACTGTAAACAGCCACCATCCATATCACTCCTGTCCAGTTTTTTTTTTTTTTGACTTGTGATGGATGGACTGATGTATGGAAGGTCTGTCTGTCTATCTATTCTTTTATCATTTATCTGCCTTCTAAGCAGTGGCTGAATCGTAGACAAGCTCGACAATTTTCTGCTGTCTCTCTGTAGGATCAGTTAAGAATGCTCTTTCAACTTGAGAGGGAAATCTAATTTACTCTCAGGACGCATTACACCTCAAAGGTTTAAAAAAAAATAAAGACAACCTTGTGGGCTTGCCCATTTGTGTGAGTGCAGTGTTAGACAAGTGTATTTTCTACAGCTTTAGATCTAAGCGTTCACATGAAAGAAAAAGAGGAGGATATAAACAAACAGGCCTGTCACTGAAGGCAGAGAGAAAAACTAAAGGCAAATAAAGGCAAAAGCAGCATACTCTCTCCAGAGGGAGGAGAAAATTCATCTTCACGTTCCACAGAAACTGATTTGGACACACCAATGGTTGTGCTCAACATGTTTTAATCCAGTATCAGTTCATTCCTGGGTTTAATTTTATTTTCCGAGCCTGTCTTTGATCAAAATGAGCAACTTTAACATGAATGTTGGTGTGAAATGTTTTTACTGGAGATTATACTGCAAAGAGACATGGGTGTAAAACAACCATTGTTAAAAATGGCACAGCACATTTTAAAGTATATATATATATATATATATATATATATATATATGTAATATAATTTAGCGCATGGTTTTACCTGCAACTACCATGATTTTACTAATAGTTTAAAGGGCACCTATTATGGAAAATTCACTTTTACATGGTGTTTGAACATAAATGTGTGTTGGCAGTGTGTGAGCAATACCACCTAGAATGATAAAAATCCACCCAGTGTTTTTTTTTTTACAATCTCAATAAATCAAATGCACTGTTTCAGAACGAGCTGTTCTAAGATTCAGCGCTTTGTGACGTAGAATTGAGCAAGGGGTTTGATTGACAGTGTGGTTGTGGCCAAGACCCTGCCCTCGGTGATCTGTACACCATCCTTCCGTTGTTTCAACGACAGCCGGTAATGTCTCTTGGAAACATAAATGTTCTGTCGTGGGTTAATCCTGTTATTGTGGCTTAAAAGTTCATCCTCAAGTGTGGATCGTCGTCTGACTGTATGCGATTCAACGTCACCTCTAGTAACAGTAAGTGTATTTTATGATTTTTGAGCAAATAGTCTTTTCAGTCTATCAGCCAATTCAACAACAAATGCGTCTACAGTTGTTGTTGTTGTTGTCTGTAGGATGTCTGTGTATATAATTTAAGCCTTGTTTGTAAAGTGTGTAACCACACGTTTATAAATATATATATTTTAAAGATATTGTATTAAAAACTGCATATATGTTGTTGTTCTGTAAGTTAGCCATCTTCTCACATTTGCCACAGAAGCACCTGTATGACAAGTAAACATGACACCACAGGTCCCTTGCATAAATGTAATTTCGCTTGTACGTAGCAAACTTTATCACAGAATGTGTATGTAACGTTATTTAAAAAAATATGTGCCAGTGTTTGTGTGTGTCTGTGTGTGTTGCACATCCATACTTGCAAAAAGACGCGATTAGGACTCTATAAGTACATAAATGTATCAAATAACCACACCGAGATACGTCCTGGTCCATTCTCATTGGGTTTATTCTGCCGGAGTCTCTTCGTACTATTTAAATATTCCGATTCAAACGTACCGGCTGAATGACATTCAAAACAGTGCGTCTGCTCACTCTCCCCTTCTGCTTAGACCTGACTGCAATGGGTCTGCACTGCAAGTGATGCCCTCGTCAAAGGCAGGGCGAGGATATGCAGCTCATTTGCATTAAGATGGTATACACCCAAAACAGCTCATTTTTAAACAGGCCTCAAAATGACATTTTCAAATGGTTATAATAAATTAACTGTGGGGTATTTTGAGCTGAAACTTCACAAATACATTCTGGAGACACCCAAGACCAATATTACATCTTGTAAAAAGGGGCATAATAGCTGCCCTTTAACTTTTTAATCGTTCTAATGCATTTTAATTGATGTAAAATGTTAATTCAATTTAAGCTTAAAGGGTAACTAAACCCCTGGTCAGAGCCTGACTCCACCCACTGGCAATATTTGAAAAATGCTGGAAAAGTGGGCAGAGCCCAGCGAGGGGCGTGCACCTGAGACGCATCTCTTTGTATGGAACTTGCCTACGTCACCAACAACCGCTGTGTCACGTACCACCGCAAACATCCAATAGGAAAATTCAACTGCAGTAGCCACCGTTCAACCTGAAGAGGGCAGCACTAAGACGCTTTTACACCATATATTGTTGAAATAGAACACTTTATAAACAAATGCCAAAAAAGTTACTTGAATCAATGACTGGTATTAATAAAGATCCATTCTTACAGATCATTAACTAAAAAAAGTTAAGTGTTTAGTTACTCTTTAATGAAATATAAATATCAGTCTTACATAAATTAGGTATTATCTCTTTAACCAATGTTATTGTTGTTAAAAGGATAGTCCACCCCAAAATGTCAGTCATTCACTCTGTGGAACATAAAAGAAGATCATTTGAGAAATGTCTGTTTTTTTAACATAGGTTTTTCAAAAAATATCTTTTTTGTTGGGCTGGATTTGTCCAAGGCCGAATTTTAGCCCCAGTTCTCTTTGTAAAAGTGTAGAAATGTAACTAAGTTTCCTTAGATATGGAGAAAAGGCACAACATAAAATGTCTAGAAAGCACATGCATATTTAATGAGGTGTAAGCATCTACGCAGTTTACAATTAGTTGTCTATTTCTAAACAATCTGTCGTACCACTTTTGCACTTCAATGTTTTAGACTGCAAACAAGATTTAGAGAATTACTTTTCAATAGAGCTGCTTTGTAGCAAGCGCATTAGCACTATATCAATTTGTACAAATCTTTGGTATTTGCAATAGTGGTTCATCTACTAAAAGCAGTGTTGAGAGAAGGGCTGTATAACCTAGAGTTAAAAGCAGTGTTAAAGGCAGTTAGTGGCATTTTCAAAATCACAATGTGCCGTTTTGCTCAACCCAGAGTTTATGATAAGACACTTGTGAGATGCACAATCTCTAGTTGAAGACAAGATTCAAGAGTTTCTAAACTGAAAAACGCTTCTGATTCCATTCTCAAATTAAAGTGCTTGATAAATGAAGTTGTTGTCTCTTCAAACAGAAAAATTGATTCTGAACTGCCTGAAACAAGTCCATCATTAATTCCAGTCTTCCAACTCAAACCTACGTTTGTAACTAATTTGCATAATGCTAGCCTATGGGCCTCATTGGCTGCTCAAAAACATCGAACTTTGACCTGCCCCCTCAAATGCTACTCGATCTCTAGCGTAGGCCTGGTGCAGAGTTTCGGTTTGAGTTGTAGACATGTAGAGATGGAGCGGTTTTCTGTGCTGCGAATCAATACAATTATATTTTGCATGCGCTCCCAAATTGAGGGGCGCGAGCTCAAATTGATGTGGTATAACTGATGCCATCGTTGTGGTTTGTATCACTGTGTATACAAGTGCAGAGGAAGCCGGCTGAGATAGAAATTCAGATCTGGTAGTCGCTTACTTCATTACGACACACGCTGTACAACAGACTGGGCATCTGACCAATCAGAGCAGAGTAGGCTCTCAGAAAAGAGTGGTTTAGAGACTGAATCCTTTATTAAACCATGTCAGAGGCTCTGTCCCAAATCGCGCACTTCACGTGGACTTGCGGTCTCGTGGACTTAAATTGCGCATTCTCGCGACATCTACATTCCGTAGCTGTCCCATTTGGCTTTTTAACGCTCTGAAGCTGTGCTAAGCAGCGCCCCTCTGTACCCTCTGAAGCGGTCTTCGCGAAGCCCGCATAGATGCAGGCTCCACACACTTTAACTACCAGAAATCCTTTCGAAAGGCCAATCAGACAACAGATGGGAGGAGATTTCACTCACAGATTGAAAGATAGAATATTAAAGGTGTAAGTATCATTATGGTTATGACATAAGCCATGTTTCCATCGACACATTTTTATCCGAATTAAGTGATATCGAATGAAAAATACCTTATGGAAACAGTAAAATTCGATGAATTTTCATGAATATCGACTAAAATGAAATACGTTCGGTCTCATCGGATTTTCTCTTGATCGATATAAGGCTAATGCGATAAAAGCTGATGGAAACGTTATTTGCCGAATAAATAATGAATTGCGATTAAGTTTTAGGCCCTTTTATGGTTGCAACACGTCAGAAGAAGAGTTCATTTCCGGCCAGTCTGTTTGCGCACACATGGCGGATGTCAACAAAGACAGATGTAAGTGGACAAAGTAAAAAAAATGCTTCAACCAAAGGGTTTCCGTGAAGTGTCTCAGAACCAGGATCTCCCAGAACTGATGGAGCGCTGTCGTTCCCACACTACAGTCCCACACCTCCGCTGTCGTCGGGCATTTACGTGCATCGGCATCATCATAGCAATGTTTATAGCGTCGTTGTTTTATTAGGTTAGTTTTGCTTGTTTTTACGTGGCTTGGTTGAATTCTAATGTAGAATGTGGTCTGTTATTTCTGGTTAACAGACTGCGGCGCTGCTATAACACACCGTTGCCATGGATGCAGTTCAGAGACGGAACAGACTATTTTCTTTAGCAGAAGCAATACTCGTTTTTAAATCAATAAACTCGTTTTTAAGTCAATATTTTGTGTCAAATTATTGATTTATTTATTTATTTGATTTATATGTAATAAGCAGAATAATGTATAGCGAGGCGGTTGTTATAGCGAATACAACCCCTTCTAACAACCGCCTTGCATACATTATCCCATTCATGATATGATCGCTATCAGCTGGCACATAAGCATTATAGGCTACAACTTGTGAAATATTGATCATTTGTAGGTAGATGGCAATCCGTTTTGTCTAACAAAACTTTCTTCGCAAAAGTTTGCTTGAATGTTGTTCGATTCAGTGCGAAAATTAATGGAAACACCTTAAAATGTCTCAAATCAATTCGATATACCAATTTGATCGCAAAACAGCATGTGACGTCATTACGTACAGGTTTTTATTCGCTTTAAAGCCGTTGGATGGAAACACACTTTCACCAGCTTTATTCGCATGAGTTTTTTAACCGAACTTCAGATAATTCGAATTGAAAAGTGGATGGAAACATGGCTATAGGCGTACATTTTACCAGTTGTACAGTCTATTCGACCTTTAGAGACCAGTGGTTGATATGTCAAACATAATAAAAGAGTGTTCAGATAATACGTATCACATTATATGATTCATTACATAAATAGAACCAAATGTATTGGCTTTACTGAGTCATAAAAGTATTATGAATATTGAAACCTATACATTTTTCTTAAACTCATTTTCATTTGTGTTAAAATTTAACATTATGTATTATTATGTACAACTTTTTTATCATTTACATAACCATGACATCTATTGTAATGCCCAGGTGGCAATTATAGAACTTTAAAAGCAGGCTGCATATTTCACATGGACATAAAATAAATCCTGTTTTTGTACTCTGAGCACTAGCAATACTAACTGAACTAAAGT